>KK113230.1:326534-383497 GCA_000611955.2 Stegodyphus mimosarum
GGATCTTAATGAAAGAAATCGGAAGTTTCCCTACTAAATTACTTATATACGCAATACATTTTCTGGTTTGGTTTAGGAAGCACTTCTTAAAAATTAACATTTTTTTCTAAATGGGATGAAAAAGATTCATTGTTTTCTTATATAAAAATTATATAAAAGGCAGAAAGGCCTACTGTTAATCATAAAAACAGGTACAAGAAAATAATCGAATGGGGAAAGAAATTCCTGAATGGGTTGTTATGACTGACACCATCTGTTATTTGTACAACATCTTAGTGCCACAATTTGATGTAAACATTTATTTTCGCAATAAACAACATTACTAGTCTCTTACATAAATACTTAGTTTGAACAGTGTCTTGATCTAGGGGCTGAAATGCGGATGTTGATTTTATACGTATGATTTTATACGTAAAGATGGTAAATCAAAATCTTTTCAGAATTTTTCACTTAAACGTTTCTTGTCAATGTCTTTTACTTAGGAAAGTTATCTCCTTGTTGAAAGACACTGAATTACGTTCATAAGCAAAATAAGTAAAGTTTGAACATTTTCATGAAGTATAGATGTTTGCATTTCTTTGTAACAGGTCCCTTTATCTTTTATTTGTCTTGCACGTCAATCGGAAAATAAATCGTCAATCCACATTTGCCCATTTTTTTCATCCTGCAGCTTCAGAATATCTTTTTTCCAATATGATGAGCTTTTCTCAGAATCAAAAAATTTTCAGTGGCATCGAACAAAAACAAAAGCTTTGGCGATGTCAGAAACGGACCAACAAATAGTTACTTGGAGTAAACTAATTTACTTCCACTATCTGAATGGATTTCATAGTCTACCCTTGCATTTCTACTTTATTAAAATTTAAAATTCAAAACATTTTCTTTGTCATTTTTGAAGCTTCAGAAATTTTTTAAAGTCTTTTCTTTATTTTTTAGTCACGTAAAGACGGTTATACAAAGAATGCCATATTTTTTACAACACTAGATTGCGTCTGACCGTTTTGAAATTTCCTTAAAACATCAATTTTAATTTTTACTGTTACAACGAAACCTTTTTACTGTCACATTTTACGGGTACAACAACTAATTTTTACTGTACCTTACTTGTGACGCTATCTGATAAAAACACGATTAAAAGAGCCCAGGATATTTATTTATCTGCCTTCTGTAAGAAGCAGAAAGTTATTAGCTCAGAGTTACATCTGTCAACAGAAAACCATTTCAGGTTCTTTGAGCTTGTAAAGTAAACGATTTTTTTTCTAGTGGAGATAAATTTATATTGCCTTAAGCAGTTACATTTCTGGCACGCTGAGTTATTAATTTTGTTTTCACCAATGCTTCGTTAAGTTCAAAAAGGTTCCAATAAAAGTTAAAATAGTAAGCTCCTTTTCTATATATTCTTACAAATAAGTTTCATATATTACTTGACTCTAAAATTGATGAGAAGAATGTTTTTTTACGTGAGTACAGGTTCGTAATAGATTTAATGCACATAGAATCGATAAAAGCTTGATAAAATTCACTTTAGAAAACACTTCACACTTCAATTTTTTACATAAAAGTATTAGTGCAGTTCTCAGTGTGATACATCACAATAAATAGTTATAAGGTATTTCTCCCGACTTCTAAGCATGCCTTCGTGGTGTAGTGGTCAGCACGCTCAGCGCGTATTCGAGAGGTCTGTGATTGGAGTCCCGGACAGGCATTGCTTATTTTTCTTCTCTACTGCTTTCATAAAATACCTAATGTCTGTACAGTGGCTCCCAAATCAAAAAAGGTGGTGGATGATGATTCTTCACCACCGGGATTTGGCGACTGGGTCCCCTAATTCCCAGTCGCCCTTTAAAAGTAGTAGTATATAAGGTATTTCTCCCGCCTTCTTAGCATGCATTCGTGGTGTAGTGATCAGCACGCTCGGCGCGTATTCGAGAGGTCCATGGTTCGAGTCCCGGCGAGGGCATTGCTCATTCTTCATCTCCCCTGCTTTCAAAAAATACCTAATATCTCTACATAGTTATCACTTAAAACTACTAAGAATGTTGAACACAAGGCAATGCAAAGCACGTCATAAAGCGAAAGCTCGCACGATGACTTCTGAACTCAGTATTTTGAATACCGTGAGCTAAACTAAACTGAAATTGATGCTCTGTCCTGTCTTAAATATTTTTTCCTCGCCCCCACCCCAGAGCTATTCTCACAGCTTCGGTTTCTTGGAACTGCAGTAAAGCAGGCCCCGATACAATTTACCAGTTACATGGATCGAACCGCGATGTTACCAAGCTTGACTAGTTTTAGCGACAAATCGCCAAATAGGCGAGATAGCCATTTACTTCAATATTAACTGGCTTTACCCCTATTTTTCCGGCGATGCTTCGCATTCTGGGGCTTTCATATTACATTATATAAGAGATACTACTATTTGCATAGACTTTCACTAAAATTATTTGCATTTGTACAAACTTCGCAACATTTCGATTTATAATCTCTACTGGTAAACTATATTAAATTTTAAAAGAGCCTTTTGGGGCGACAGTTAAAATCTTCCTTGTGCGAAGTAAAAAGGAAGTGCTGTAATCGCGAAAAATTTCGGGTCTCATATGTGAATGAAAATATCCATTTTGACCGCTATCGAATGCAATTTAACGATGTTTTTGCGTAATATCTAAACTTAAGGACAGAATAAAGGACTTTTTCCCTCAAAAAAATTATAAAACTGATTTAAAATGAATTATGAAGAAATCTTTTTCGTAGCTTCTGTGCGTGCGTACGTACGTATGTATGTATGTATCTTGCAAAACTCAAAAACGACTAGCCTCAGGACGCTGAAATTTTGCATACAGGACTGCTATAACATATAGATATATATGCACCTAGCATTTTGGTTGCAATCGGCCGCACCAAAAGTATATAAATATATGTATATATATCTACTCTGTTACTCGGTTCAGTGAGCTCAGTTTCTTTATTCTTATATTTATTATATATATTCTTCGTAATTTGTGCATTTTTTACTTTAAAAATGATTGAATTATGTTGTTCTTATCTTTCGGTTAAGATTTTTATGTCCTTAGTTAACCTGCTTGCAATAATTGTGGAATTATCAGCAATTAAAAGTTTTTTAATGTGCCGCTAAGCCTAATTTTTGGTTATGATAGCGGCCACATTTGTTTACATTTGAAGCTTAGCAAATTAGTGGATTTGTTGCTAATCTAGAGAAACTAAGCTTTGCAACAAAACAGTAACATCTTTTCTTTATTATTGCGGATTACATTATGCTTGATTCATTCTGGAATTATCATTTAAGTTATTAGCTTGTTTTTGCGTTCAAATTGTAATTTTAATTGTACAAATTTGTTTTTAATTGGTTTAAATTTGCTTGACGTTTTATGTTTTTTTATATGTTTCAATTTTTAATGAAAATATTTTGAATTTTTATGTATTGTTGCCTTGCCGCGAGTGAGAACTGAATTTAGTGGTGCATGCGCATTAGGTAAGCGGCGCTGAATCGTCTGTGAAATCGTCTGTGTTTAGCGCCGAAGTGTGGCTATGGTAAATAAATATAGTGAACGTTAAAGAGTCATTTATTCTGTTGTGGTTTATGCGCTGTCGACGAAGTAGATTTAATTCACAATTCATTAACTGTTAATTCAATATGTTTAAACGAAATGCAGGGAAATTGCGTATAATTTAATATCCATACAAGGAAGTCATGTGGTGTACACATCAGATTTTGTTTTCATATGGTTCAATAAATCTATAAAGATTGTTAAATGGTTAATTTTATTATTTAATTTTGAATACAAATTAACTGAAATTGGAAACTAATTTTGTAGAATAATTTAATTAGGAATATACTGAAATTTTGGCGCTAGTTGATGTTAACAATAACCCACAGATTTTCAATGTTTCAGAAGCAAAATTTTCTCTTGTAATAATTTAGACAATTAATTTTAAGACCTTTGCTCACTTTTGAATATATTTGCAAATTATTAAGTAAATTGAAATTCAAATTAAAAAAAATTAAAAGTTACATAAATCTTCTCAACATTTCTTACTGTCCGATAGTAACCGTGGGAAATAGGAGGAAAAACTGAGTATATCCATGGATGATAAGTATTAGGACTTAGGTCATGCCAACACCTCTACACACTTCCTGTGGAATCAAAAAAAGATTCTTGAGATGTTCTGGGGGTGACGTTAAGCACTTTGGAGGATGTGTTTAAGAGGTTAACATATATCCTGACGAAATAGCAGCTAGGATTTCAGAACCTGATAACATCCGGTATGCTCTCGGTTGGATCTAGACAGAATTCCTGAGGATATTCTGCAATGTGATATTAAGAACACTGGTGGACGTGTTTAGAAGGAAAGTAGGATATTCCGAGTTTTTCCTAAGCATGAAGTAAGAAGAACCTTTAAATCTTAATAAAACCCGTACGCCATCTATAGATCCTATTTGGGATGTTCTAAGGTTATAATGGGATGTATTTAAAAGGCTAGTGGGTTATCCTGAAGATGTCATAAGTACGACGTCAAATCCTAATAACATCCGTACGCTGAAAAGTCCTAGTTAGATGTTCTGAAGATATACTGGGGTGTGATCTTAACACTCGAGAATATGTGTTTAGGAGGTTAGGAGGATATTACGGACATCCTTTAATCCTCTTTTTCTTTTCTTCTAAAAACTGAAATTTTGTTTGATAGCTATTAAAATATGAGTCTCATTACCTTGCAAGACATATTTAAAGAATTAAGCAAAATGAAGTACAGAAGCTTTAAATTGTACTTTTACGGCTTGCAGCTCTTTACTGAAAAGTTGCTAAAAGTAAGAAAGATGTAACCACAGTTAAAAAGATTAAATCTTCCGGTCTAATTAATAATGAAAAATTTTATAACTTCCTTATTTTTTCTAGCCGTAACCTTTAAAGGTAAGCTAAACAACATAAGTTTTACAAAATATGAAATAGAAAATAAAACAAATTTCAAATCCCAAATTTGGGCTTCCAGATGCCCATATTCGAGTGGAAACGTTACTTTATTCAAAATTTGATGGCTCTAGGTACCGTTGTTTTATCACGAAGCAAGAAACATATATACATTCATGCAGACTCTTCTTTATTTAATGTCTTTAAATATAATAAATACATGGCTCTACTATTTGGTAGCAACAATTTGAAAAGTGAACCGACATTTGTAGTGGACCAACGCAAAATGCGAAACCGAAATTAATAGCCCATCTGGGTAAATTGCCTCTTTGGGCTAAAAAATAAAAATAACTAACTAAATAATAAAATAAAATAGATTAAAAAACATTACGTATGTAGGGCATCACAAAATTCTGCTTAGGTATCCGAAAACCTTCAGACTAAGACGGATGAATGAAGGCTATATATAAAAATGAATCAGAACAAGAATAAAATCGAAACTAAATCTATTAGATAAACCTATGCACTTTATAAAACCAGCCGTTCTTGTCCCATCACTTTGTGAAATGTTGCCTAAAAATTACATTCAATGTAAATAAACGTGAAAAATTTCTAATTCAGGAAAAACTCTCCATTCATAATTCACGCTGTATCTTTTAGGATTTCAAAAACGCACGTAATTGAAACAAGACTTTTCTAACTTCATCTGCATCAGGAAATTGATTTGGCGACTAAATGAACCTATCTCGGTACACTATTCGTTTTCTCTTCATGGTGACGTGTCAGCAGCAACACCCCCTCGTGGCAAAAGAAGCCCCAAATCTGTTGCAATATATATCCTAGAAAGTGTAAAAAGGAAATTGCTATCTTTCTCTATCCTGCAAATTGAAATAAATGTTCCCAAAGCTAATTTAATTTCTTGCTTTTCTTGCGGTTTGGATTGCATTTCAGAGCTTTATTTTTAGAAATTTCATTCCTCGGCTCATATTTTATGACAGTTATTTTGTTAAAAATGCTTACTCTGAGAGTAATATATCCCAGTGTGGGTAGATGAAGCTTCTTCTCATAATGGGAAACAGATGATAAAATATGTAGAAAAACATTTTCTCAGTTCTTCAGCTTTCTTTATAGCCTTCACTTAAATGTTTATGGGAATTGAACAGATTCTGCTTGTACGACCTAATTTCTTTGTTTTCAAAATGATGGATAGCTATAATTAATTCGGTGTGGCATATGAAAGTTTTACTAAATGGTACTTCTGTTAAATATAATTAATTCGTATTAGGAAAGTTTCCACCCTAGCTGCAGAAATATTATTTTATTTTATTGCCTTTTTTAAAGCGAAAGCATTTAAGAAAAGTAAATAAATGCAATGTTTGTTTGAAAAAAACATGAGACATTTACATGTAGAATTTGTTGCTTAGATTGTAAGTCTTTTTGCTCTCAACCAATCATCATTAAGAATCATACCTACCTACACATCGAGTCACTGGAATAATAAACACAGTAATAATATCACAGCCGAATGCAATAATCCAAACTCCGATGGTTAGTTCGGTTATTCTTTTGTCAAAGCCAAATATAATTGAATTTATTGTTGATTTATTTCAGTACTTTAAATATTTTAAATGGTTTATATAAAACGAAAATAACAGTGCAGTGCATATTTTTTTAAAAAGAAATATCAGATTAATTTCATTTAATGCCTACGATATGTCTAAAATTTTCAGCAAATAAATTATGTTACAAATATTAATGAATATGCAGTGATTATTTAGGGCCTCCGCAAACACAAAATGTTTATTATCATTATTTACGTGTTTCGCTTTGAAGAAGAGGGAAGGGAAACGAAAGGGAGGGATGCCTTTGTAGAAGACTTCTAAGGGAAACTGGCTCGTATTAGCACGTTACACATGAAGAAATCTACGAAAACACATATGCAGCCAGCACGTACAAAATTGTTGGCATCACTTTATTTTAACTGAATTGGAGACGAATTTGCTAATTAAATTGATATTTAGATAACTAATATGATCAAAAAATAAAAAATTTACAGTATAACACCTCGAAGAACAGTTTATCATAAAATAATATTAGAGACAAAAAATATAAGAAATTAAAAATGTGTAGAGAATGATGAAAATATTTTGCTTTTCTTCTTTGATAAAAGTAATACCTACCGATGCGGACACGTAAAACTAAATCTTTTCTTTCAAATAACATTAAAATTCAAATGGAATAGAATTTCAGTAAAATGTTAGGAAGAGAAGAATATTAAAATACTATAAAAGTATATAACCATTTGAACAAAATTTAAAAAGAAATATATATGTTAGTCTGCAGTCTAAATGTTATTATTCATATTTGTCATAACCGCTAGTTTTCATTTTATATGCTGACAATTGTGTGCAGAAAAGCAGAGTTAGAGATTTTGCAGTTCACTATGGTATAAAATAATATTGTTACAAAACGCTCCAAAGAGCTGAAGATAAAATGCTTTTCTAAATGATTAACATTGTGACACTGATGAGCACTTTTATAATGTCGAATACAAATAAAAGATCTTGTGCTTCGTGGGTTAACAACAATATTATCTCTGTTCCTAATCTTTACTTGTAACGACAGGCTTTATCATTAGCTAAACAACAGATCTTTAGAAGTGTTCATAATTTCCTCGTTTAGTTTTATCAGAAAAAGAGTATTACGCGTTTGGCTCAAGAAGACACATTTTACTGTTTCCGACTGAACAACTGCCTTGCTTAGGAGGTTACAAACTTGCTGTTCAGCCAATGGATAAATTATATAAATTTTTTTAAACATAATCAGATAAATGAAAATGTAAAATTCTCTTTTTTTATTAGAGTAAATAAACTCAATAATGGACGCATAGTTTCTGTAATTAGTTTTACTAGTATAAGAAATGTTTGAAAGGAGAGTAAATAAAAGAGGAACTAAATGCATGAAAAAAATGATAATTGGTTAAAATTCTTTCTTTCGATTTTTCAGAAACGTAATTAATTTCAAATATTTTTATTAGGAATAATTTTTAAAATGCATGCTTTTTTGTAGATAATTTTGTATTCTTTAAAAATGTGAAAATCGATATTCGCACATTTTACTCTTTGGCCTTTTCTTTTTATACATTTCTTTCTAGTAACGAACTGCATTATTTGTTGTTCGATTAATTTCAAGTCTAAGTTTATCATTGAAATCAGCTTCCATAATATATGTTTTAGGACTTCATCAATCGAATAACTTTCGATAATTTTTCAGGTGTTAAAGTTCTCGGGAAGGCATAGTCGGGAACTCGAGAAGGTTCGGTTCAAGGCATAGTTGGTTCCTGTGAAGGCAACATAGTCGTTCTTGTTTAAGTCATCCTCCTATTCTTCAAAAGCCCTTGGCTCATTTACCTTAATAAATCATTCATTGACTAAACCAGTGGCATTCGATTTGATTTTATTAGTGAATCCAACAGAGTGAGTTTCAAAACCACTGAAATAATTTGCCTATATATGTTATGATATGCTTAATACTGTTTGGTGTTGATTCAAGCTTGTGGTGTCACCATGCTTGGTGTTGATTCACGCTGTTTGATGTCATCATGCTTCACCTATATTTTTAATAACGTTTTTGATGTTGTAGCTCTTCCAAAATCTGTTAACGTAGCTTTTATGGCTCGTTAAAAAAGTGTAACGCAAGTCTTAAATATCGCAATAACACCTTGTCTATTGGTTGTACCAAAGGCATCGAATGACCTAAAGCATTATCTAATAGTAATAACATTTTTAAAAATGTAATTCGTTCTTTCTGCAATAACATTTTATGATAAGACGAAAGTAGTTGAAGAATTCATCTTTAAATATAACTCTTTTGGCTTATGCTTTGTTATTTGAATGCCAGAATACAGGGAGATTAGTTCTTGGTAAATTTCTGAGAGCTATAGATTTTCTGTTTGCACATAAGCATCGGTTTTATTTTGAATCCCTCGTTGTATGGTCATTTGATAATAGCGTGATATGGTCTTTTGAAATTTTTTATCGGGGGTAAGGCTTTCATAAGCTGCTTTCTAGAGAGATGCGTGATGGCAACATCATCATGTATGTTGAATATTTATTGATTCTTCTAATCACCATTTTTGGATAATTTCACTTGATTTCTTCGAATATCTTGAAGCAACTTCTTTGTGTACACTAACAGGTTTCCCAATAGATCGAACGTACTGAATACCAGTTCGTTACCTAAAATTAAAAACTTTCAGTACTATTGCAGTATAGGTTTTGACTAGCTTCCATATCTTCCTTCTATAAATCATGAGTAGTGTTCAAGACATTGTAACGACTTAACGCTTTGTGTCAGATTTCCATCGACTAAATGGAGCTCGTTTTTGATTTAAGGCTTCGACATGTTCAAAATAGCCGCTTCCCATTTAGAATGTGAATGATTCCAAATTTAGTCTCTAATTTTGATAGATAAGAAGCCAATTTGCGGTTTGCTTTTATCCTTCCTTTTGATAAATTTTCCTTTTGATAAACTAATGGTTTCCTTAAATAGTTTTGTAACGGTAGTTCTTAAGATACTTCTTTTCTTTTTTAATTTGCTTACTTTTTCTTCTGCCATGTTTTAGATATAAGCACATACACAATATATACGTTTCATGAAAAAGAAATGCTTAACTCTTACTTAGAAAACAAAATTGTTCTTCCGCTGAATACTTCACGAACATGAATTAAAATCTTCAAATTTAATACTCAGCGTTTAACTTCAATTTTATTATAACTTTCAAAAACCTGGCGTCCCTGTTTGGGCGCCATAAAAATGTTGCATCAGGTTCATCTGTTACTAAAGTAATTTAAAATCTCTTACCTGACACATCTTAATCACCAGCCTTCTAATAATCGCTATCTTTCTAGTAAGAGGTTTCTTTTAAGTAAGAGGACATCTTGTCTTTACTAATTTATTCGCAGAACTACTATGTTACATTATTTACAAAATAGGTGCTAGATATTTTAAGACAACTATCTTATTTACTACATTTAGCAATTTTTCTAAGGCAGAGGACATTATTCGCAATTACTTAACTGTTCTACATGGGTTAGAGTTTTTTACCCAGGTACCCTGGTGTTACATAATTTTTCTACAGTGAAGTTTTGTCTTAACACTTCTCAGTGAGCGTTCGAATCTAGTCTCGTTCTCAGACCTCAGTCAGAGAAAGAAAAGAATGCCCGCCATCTAGTGGCAAGAATGGGACAGCAGTTAAGAAGGAAAACAGAATCTCAAGTTAAAGATGGACGATTCAATAAAGATTAATAACGGCACTGAATAAAAATAGATTTTTTTTCTTTAAACGACGTTCCATTTTATGTTTGTGTCGCAAGTGTAAAAGGCTTGTCCACGTCCAAATTAAATGTATTATTTGTGCCCGTAGACTAATAATCCTCCTAGAAAACACCCTTGAGTTAACATTTATATGAATATATTTACAATGGGAAACCTTAGAAGAAATTATAATATATAAACCGCATAGTTTTAAAAATGTATAAAACAAGCCGTACGAAAGTCATTTGGATATAAGAAGTGGAAAAACCGATCACTTATGCGACAAAAATTAATTTTCTATACTACGTTTTTCAGAATTTATCGTTACTTCCCATAATTAAAATCAGGTTGTTTTTTTTTCTTTTTTTTAAGAAGTAGACTATGGTTTGGAGTTAGTACTGCTCTGCGCCGGAATGACGAAAAGGAAAAAGGGAAAAATGTTAGCGAATTATTCTATATTTTTTAATGTACATATAATTTATCATGTTTGAATTAGTTCGCTAATTTGATATGTTAATGAATCTGCAAATAATTCGATGTTATACAGCATAACAAAATCAAAGAATTATGAAAGTGCATAAGGGCATTTTAAATGCTTCCTAGCTAGCCATAGACCTACGATTCTTGGTGCCGTCTTGCTATTTTCTTTCCTGATGGAAACATGTGTTGTGACGATCAATAAACACCTAGGTAAGAGTATCGTAGCAATTTATTTTACAGTCGTAGAAAAATTTATCTTGGCGATTTTTAGGTATCTTATATAGAGATACTTCCTTTTTACTTCGTACAAGGAAGTAAAAATCATAGTCCATGCTTTTATTTACTTTTGTATAGTGCATGCGATAACTGTAAAAGATTAATTACCCGTTTAAAAAATCTAAATTATATACATTTGCAAGGTTTAGAAACCTAAAAACGTTTTAATAATTTGATAATAGTTTCGTCATTTATAAAGATTAAGAAATTGCAAATTAATCAAATGTTAGTTTTTTTTTCAGAAAAAAGGATACAGAGAAAAGGATAATTACTTAAACGTTATCAAACAAGTGAGGCATCATCAGCTTTTATATTAAAAGAATATTATAAACATGAATGCTGAATCTTTATCAATGGTTAGATATTTAGCCTCAATTAATTTTCAATTAATGTTTAATTAACTAGATTTAAAAGGCTGAGACTGCAATATTCTTTTCTGTGTTCTTTAAAAATGATAAGAAAATTAGATAAAAAAATCTTAGACTGGAATCAGACATTTAACTTTTGTATCCTATAAATGGAGGTTATTAACGTTTTTTCTCTGCTATAATTCGAACTTAACGACAAAGCATTTGAATTTAATTAAGTGAAAAAAGACGAGCGAAAAATATTAAAAGAACAATCTTTTGCGTGTTGAGTTAAGAAGAATGATTAATTTAACCGTTATTTTAAGATATTTTAATGCATCTTTTAGTTTATAGAGGCAGTTTATATTTGAAAAATGTTAAACCTGTCACCCGGTTATAATTTATCTTATTTTGCATTTTCTGTTAAAGAAGAAGGAAAAAGGAGAAAATAAGAAAAACCATAAAAACTTTGAATTAAAATAGAATAATGAAAATAAGACTGATCGAAATGTACTTCCTAATCCTATTTGGCTGTTACAAAAAATTACTTTATTTTCATTAGCTTTCTGGTTTTCTTAATACATTACAAAAATAAGATAATTCTATGTATAGTGTTAACTATTATATATGTCATTCTTCATCTGACTCGTTTTTTTGATTCACATCGCTTAAATGAAAATAGCAGATTTGGAGAGTATCATTGAAAAATTATTTTAATAAAGTAATAAGTTTCTTTGAAAAATAATTACAAAGATCCAGCTAGCCTAAAATCGGTTTCTTTAAACTTTCTAATTATCTACGGAAAATAAACTGATGCTGAAATTCTGCAAATAAAAATAAATGTAGCTTACGATGTATGCAGGCTGCGAAATTTTAAATTAAAAATCAGCATCATTTGCCTAAGAATAATTAGGCAGACATTATATTCAGTTAACAAAATGTTTCATACTAATGAAAATCTATCCCATTAAAACCCATTTTCACTGTATCATGTACCTGAATACAATACTGATTACTACAACATAGCGATAAATTTTATTATTAAGCTGAAGTATATTCATCCATCAAGTGGCTGAGGAAATTGGATCTAAAAATAGGATATATTAATTATAACATATCTAGAAGTTATCTAGAAATGAACCGAAAAATATTGAAAATTAACGTACCGTTATTACAAATACTGCTTCTAATAATACTAGTATATACAATAATTTGCTATTCTTGAATGTTATTAGTCCAAAGGGATTTAGTCCCGAAGGACTATTACTTTCGTTTTGCGATTTTGCGTCGGAAACACAAAAACGGCGTATCACTTTTCAAATTGTTGCCACTAAATGTTATCGCTTTGCATTAAATTTAAAAAAATGAAAAATCTACATAAATTCATGCATGTTTTTTTTTTGACGTAGCTTTCTCTTCAAAAATCGTCTGCGTGCATTGCACAGGAAAATAAAAAGGAATTTTAATTACAGTTCTAAATAAATAGCCAAATAAATGTGAAATTCGTAACGATATTCTCTAAAACTTTAACGAATTTTTCATTAACAAACTCAAAGATTTCAAAGCCAGCAATACCAACGTTGTACAGAAAAACATTTTTATCTCCAGCGCGTGAGAGCGTGTACCGAAATTTCTAAAGATATGCTCAATTTAAAATTATTTTGCGATATTGCTGTTGAACTGAATTTTATGGTTTAAGTGCGAAGAACATGGTATTTAACAAATAAAGGTAACACACAAAATGTTAAATAAACGTCCCTTTGGACGTAATTTAAAATCTGAAACATTTCAGATTTTTTTTTCTGTTTATTCCAAATTATTATTTTTGTCCTTCACCGTAAATTATGCGTTAGCTGTTCTTCTAGGTTACTAATCGTGAATACTCAAAATCGTTTGACAATCATTTTTCAGATATAAGGCTTCTTTGTTTAAGTTCTTCTCGGTTTAATAAATGCCTTTATATTTTACACAGTTTTCAAAAAAGCAAAACGTTTTAAGTGCATTTAAATATATTAAGTCTATCTATATCACTTTAGAATCAAGGATTCATTCACAGATTGATATCTTTTGTTAAACGGTGCTCCAAAATTGGAAGCCTTTTGACAAACTTTGCCTTACAGATAATAAAAATTGCAAGTTTACGCGCGCTTTTTTTGTCATCTTTTTGAAATAATGTAACAAGAAATTATATATAATTCATTGCAGGTCAGTGCTTTTTATCAGTTTTCTATCATAGACTCTTTTAGGAAGACTTTTATGATGTTCCAAGCACCTTTAAATATACTTCCTTGTTAGTTCATTAACAAGAGGGCTATTTCCGATACAACTTTCACGTGTGAAGATGAAATTGCACAACTTCATCAAACTTCATATCAAGTATCATCAAAGCTTTATTAACAAATGGGATTTGGGACAGTTTCCATTCTAAACAGCGTAACTTTCTTACTAATAGAGAGTAGTTAAGACTCACATCGGAGGAAAAAAATATTTTTGTAGGCTGAAAAACGGTCTAGTAGAAGACAAAAACTGAATTACCCAGTAAACTAAATTTCATTGATAAAATTAATATTTGCCGAAACAAAACAAATGAGCTGAAACATTAGAAATGACAATTTTCGCAACTAACAAAAAATGAGATAATATTTAGGTCTAATTATATTTTATTTATAAGAATAGATTCGAACAAATCAATATTTTTTAATAATTTTGACCAATAAAATTTACGAATGAGGCACGGCTGAAAATGAATATACTGTCGCGTAGATGAAGGAACCTTACAAATAAACAGTCAAGTACTCAAGTCGGAACTCAAGACTTTATTAATTCGAACTGAATGTAGAACTACTTATAGACTATAGCTGATGAGCATGGTGGAGCATTCCAGATGCGGAATGTTCTGGAACATAAAGAAAACAGGTTAATAAGAAGGAAATTTACATAAAAATCGATTATTAAGCATCTTGCCTTTAATAGGTTTCGAACTCGGGACCTTCGGCTCTCAAGTCCTATGTCTTCTCCACTAAGCTATGAGAAGCTAAGTCGAAAGGAGCAATTTTCGCTACAATATAAAGATGACCTGTTGCTGTAAAATCCACAAATGACTTTCCTCCTCTCTTTGGACACTAGATCAAAATTATTTATTATGAAAGTTTTTAATGTAAGTGAATTGTCAGCTAGCAAAATTATAGGTATTGTTATTGAAATGAAATTTATATAAAAACAGCTAGCATTCCATCTTCACCTTCCAAATCATAGTTTACTTCAGTATCGAAGTGTATCCAGTTTTAAGAATTGAGATGCCTTACAGTTACTGTGACAGATATATTCGGTTTTTGAGAACAGGTTTTAGTGTTACTTTATTGAGAACTCTTCAACTTGTTTGGGAAATCATGGATTCCGATAAGAGGTTCAGAAATTTGTTTGTAAATCAAAGCGAAAAGCAAGTTTTCAGATGAAGTCTGAAAACTTAGACTAAATCCAGCACCTCAAAGAATTTATCATCAACGTTTTAAAATGTTAGAGAAATATTAAAAAAAAACATAAGATTAGAAAGGAATTTCAATTGAATCTTGGCATGCATATTTTAGTTTACATCTGAAACCGTTTTAAGCTATAAGCAGCTATGCTAGATCTACTAGTTTAAGAATTCGTACACTGAAACTAGAAAGTAAAAACTTACATTTAAAATAAGCTGCTAAAAATAGTACGGCCAAACGGAGAAAAAATATTATATAATTTTATAAACTAATGCAGTGTGGAGACTTTCCAGTTATTTAAAGAACAAAAAACTTAACTATCCAAGCCGTGGTTACGTTTATATGTTGGCTATCTAATTTTGTATTTAGATCTATATTATGAGATCCATGCTAATCTTTACAGGCTGAATATCCAATTTTTACTTCCTTGTATGAAGTAAAGAAAGTATTGGAATCGCGATAAATTTCGGATATTATATTTCAACGAAAATATCCATTCTGGCCAGTCCCGAAACCATTTGAACGATGTTTTAGCGTGACACCTGTACTCACATACTAAATAAAAGATTCTTTCTCCCAAAACGGATTGTAAAATGGATTTAAAATGGATTTAGAAGAGACTTTTTTCTTGACGTATGTACGAAGGTTTGTATGTATCTCGCATAACGCAAGAACGAGTAGCCTCGGAATTTTGAAATTTTGTGTATGGGACTGCTAAAACATATACTTGTGCATCTCCGCTTTTGGTTGCAAGTGACTGTACAAAAAGTATACAAATATGTACATGCCCACTCTGTTATGCAGCTTGGTGAGCTTAGTTTTTTTATTCTTATATGTTGGTAAATTAGGCATTTTTTGCTTTAAAGGTGATTAAATTATGATGGTCTTATGTTCCGGTTAAGGTGTTTATGTCTTTAGCTAATCTCCATGCAATAGTTGTAGAATTGTCAACAATTTAAAAGTTGTTTAAGTGAGACTGAGCATAAAGGAGCAGCCATTTATTTACATTTGAAACTTATTATTCCATAGCATGATTAAGTAATTGCGTATATTCACATACTGCTGTTCACAGAAAGTATATAACAATTTTAAACGGTTGGGTTTGCTGAAGTGTTTCGAAAACTAGAACATAAACTTCGAGAAAAAAACTTTATTTAAACTCATTTGTATCACTGACATTATGTTGTGTAGCCAGATTAATTTAATTCATTAAAATCTTATTCCAAATTCAGCTACACACATTAATTTACTAAGTAACCTTTAGTTAAGGGTGTTACTAATTTATTTATTTAATCTAGTTTCTTAATTTTTTAAAAAAAGTCAAATATTCGGCTTTTAATTTAACTTAATTAAGAGTCTACGACTTAAGTAATTTTTGAGTATTATTGCAATTTAATAATGCAAATTATTGATTTATCTGTTTGAAATGAAAACTCGGTATGCAGTAAAAATTTGCCTTTCATTTGAACCTATATTTGTTAACATAATTAATTGAGAAATTATCTGCAAATAAGCATATATTTTCATTAGATACGGCCAGAATTTTTCTGGTTTTCAAAGCTTATTTTTAACTCAGTTTTCAAGCAAAGTCGCCTACTTAAAGAGATTTAGTCTGGTTCTCACATCCGGTTTTTGAGGGTTTGGAAAGTTTTACTGTATTTTTTGGCTTTAAAATTCTCTCTTCCTTCGGGGCATTTTCTAGAATGGGGTAACCTGCACCCCTTAAAACATGGTACAGGTGGGAGAGAACTGGTTATTTCTGCTAATTTGATTGGCTCTCTTCGCTGTGTCACACTGGAGGGATGTTTAGCCTTGAAATTGAAATGATGAATGTAACAGTATCGATTTAACCCCGACAAGGAGACCTTCTGAAGGACAACTCAAGAGATGGAAAAAGTAATGTAAAAAAGTTACATCTTATTTCCTACTACTGAGCAATGACTTGCCTTCTTCGTCTGCAGCAGCATTTTCCTTATTATCCCTCGGGGATGTCTACGCAGTTACCTGATTCCAACACCACTCGTACCATCGATGGCTGATTGCCTTTCCTCCGATTCCCGGGCTGGATTTTCTCTGGACGATGTGCGCCTTTCGCCTTTTGTGCCCTCTTCGATGTGCGCCTTAGCTTAAACTCTCCTCTGAGCACTATTTTGTAATCTTCGAACATACTCATCACCAGAACACTCTTATATTATCTGTCGAAATCGTTTAAGGAGAAGCGAAGGTTATCATCTGTAGGAGATGAATATCAATTTCTGATTATTCACACAATACATTCCCTTAGTGGGGGGAGTTTTGTTTTCATTTTCTTTCCAGCACTCACCGCCTCTGATTGCTTGTATTTTATTTGACACAATATGCTGTTACTTATATGATTGTATGACATGTTTCTTTAATATTTAATTGAAAATAAACCATAAGAAAAATAAAATAAAAAAAAATAAAATCTGAAATGTTTCAGATTTTAAACTACGTCCAAAGGGGCATTTTATTAATGTTTTGTGTGTTACCTTTATTTATTAAATATCATGTTCTTCGCATATAAACCATAAAATTCAGTTCAACAGCAATATCGCAAAATAATTTGGGCATATCTTTAGAATTTCCGATGCACAATTAAGCGAGCTGGAGATAAAAAGGTTCCCCCTCCGCAGAGTGTTGCCATTGCTCGCTTTTAAATCGTTGAGTTTGTTAATCAAAAATTGGTCAAAGGTTTTACAAAATATGAAATAGATAATAAAACAAATTCCAAATTCCAAATTTAGGCTTCCAGATGCCCATATTCGGGTTTAAACGTACGTTATTCGAAACTGGATGGCTCTAGGTACCGGTGTTTTATCACAATGAGAGAAACATACATACATGTATGCAGATTATTCATTATTTAATTTATTTAAATATAATACAGGGCGATAATGTTTCTTGGCAACAATTTGAAAAGTGACTTGGACATTTATGGTGAATTATAGCAAAATACCAAAACGAAAACGATAATCCTTCAAGAACAAAGCCTTTTTGAACTAAAAACTTTGATGTAAATTAATTTTCATTATTCCATTTAGTCCACACTTGCTAACCAGAGTTGTAACTCTCGTGTATGACTGAATTTTCTAGAACAGAACACAATGATATATTTGATATATTTTATTTAAGTTAATGTGTTTTGGAGGGTTTCAAGAGCCATTACAAAACAAGTAGTACCCTCACTACAAAATAATTAGCTTGAATGTAATGAACCCTGAAAATTGTCGTATATTAAAATAAGCACCTGAAAGATTGTTCAATAAGTTAAAATTTTAATAACTGGATATTAATGTTAAAATTTTGAAAAATATTTCTTAAAGAACTCTACCAAAAGTTTTCACGATTTATTGAAAAAAGATATGATATCACTCCGTAAATAAACCATTTGCATGAAATCAGACTAAAGCTATGCATAACTTGTTACAAGAAAACTAAATTGCAATGAAAGAAAATGGAAATAACAATTTTTAAAATGCTCTTTCATAACTAATGTAACCATTCCATGAGACATAAGAAAACTGGTTGAGTTTATTTCACTGCATGTATTTTAGCAGCTACAGTTAAATCAATTGTCTGCAAGCACATGACGAATTGCGAAACAAACGTGAGATTTCTTCAAAAATTCATTGGGCATCCGCTAAGAATTGAATCCATATCTCCACATTGCAGGATGCTTATTATTATAGCACAGACACATAATGAGTAGGAAATAAAAATGGATGCATTACATCATCATGCATTACATTCATCTTACAAATGAAGGATGAAAATGTTCTTTTTCTGTGCCATCTATTTATTATATACGAAATACGTCTCGTATTTCGACATGAAACTGATTCAACAATATCTGTTCAACAGAGTTAATATTTGAAGTATCTCGACTGTGGAAATTCCTTTATAAAGGTCTCTTATAAGGTATTTCTCCTGCCTTGTTCGCTCGCCTTCGTGGTGTAGTGATCAGCGCGCTTGACGCGTAACCGAGAGTTCCGTGTGTCGATTCTCGGCGAAGGCGTTGCTCATGCCTAACGTCTCTACACCCTAATCAAAATGTTATTTTTGCGTTTTTGATTGTCTATGAACCTACCAATTTAAGCTCTGTTCTTCACTGCAAGCCATAGCGCCTTTTGACTTTTCTTATGATTCAATGTACTATATTTCCTATGCCAATAGGCCTGCAATAACTAGTGATATTAAGGACTTTAACTGTCTTTTGTGTCATGCTGGCTTCTGGTTGCGGAGCCATTGTTAAATGTTTTAATGAGAAGTGCTGTATTCAGGTGCATTCTGTTGTGGACAATGGGAAATCAAAAAAGGGACGAGTAAAGCAGAGCCCAAACAAGGTTCTCTGGTTTCATAGTTGCATGTTATATTTTAAGCAAAAGTTTACTGTTGGTGTGAAAGAAAATTATCAATGCATTTCTTACTATGAACATAAGCCTTTGATACACGCATTCTTTAAGTCATCTCTGGATTATGTTAGATGATCCGAATTATGTCAGAAATGAGCTGATTAGGAGTTTCGATGTACTGGGATAATTATCTGTTGCACAGAAAAGCGTGATTGTGAGAGTTCTGTGATATAGTTTATGATTTTAGGGGATATTGTGGAGTTTCATTGTTAACCATTTTCATCCGGAGCAACATTGAGGCAGTTGGCCCGGTTGTGGGCCTGGTTGACAATACTTATACCACGCGGGTCGTAGCATCGTTGAGTTTTATTGCAGGCTGTAAGCAGCGGGAGTTGCAAAGAGTCGCGATTTGTCTTTCTGCAGTTGCTTGTTTAACCGTCAAACCAACTGAATGCTTCAGACTACGAGATTTCATCTTATCCCGCTCACCTTTTGCTTAGACCACCATTGTATCATTTCTGCTCTTATGTGTTATGAAATGAATGATATGTATATATGCTGTTGTGTAGAACCTATGAGGTTTTTCGAATTAGGAACCGAGAAAAATCAACGGTGCTTTCCCCTGGATTCCAACCACAGATCTTGACATGCTAGCTGCACGTCATAAACACTTACATTACAAAAACAATGAGATAATCTATTAATTGCAACAATCCATTAACAATGCGACAATCTATTAACTACTAGAAAGCTACTCAAGAGAGCCAGAGACTCAATAAACCAAATCTAGGAGATAACAAATTATTTTTCACAACATTTTAGTTAAAGATCAGCTATATAGACTATGAGGTTTTCTGAAACAGCAAATATGGGAATTTAATAATTTGAACTACTGATTTTCCTATGCTAGTTGGAAATGATAACCACTTATATTACAAGAGCACATACGAGGAATGCAGTCTTTGCTTTTACATTACGTTATCTCAAATGTGATAATTTAAGAGCAAAACTGTAAAACCGTAAAGAAAGTTTTGTATTAACTTTACAACTTATTGAACTTAAAATGCATCTTTTAAACTTTAAATTATTAATAATGTATTTAATTAAATAAACTGATATGATTACCACAATTTCAAATATCGTAATTTATGAATAAAAAATGTAAAACCGCGATGGAAGTTAATACCAGCTTTACAACTTACTGAACTGCATCTTTTAAATTTTAAACTATTAATAATTTATTTAACTAAAAAAACTGAGTTATTACTTTTTTTTTACTATTTTCCTTTTGCGTGATATAAACAAACTGTGGCTGTACAAATTTCATTAGTTCATTTTGACATTTATTAAAAATGAGTGAATATGGAAGAGTACCTATTCCGAAAATGCAATCTGCTAATAACTTACTGATTTATTAAACTCTCTGAGACTGGTAAATTTAGAATAGTTATTAATTTAGAAGCTTTGCGCGAAATTTTAGAAATATTTTGTAGCATGTGGTGATACTGGTATCAAAGGGGGAATTAATGAGAGCCAAATATATTACTTCATTTTGCAGAAGACAGAAATATTCCTGAGAAGGAAGGGTATTATCTGTTTACGAAGTTATTACAATATTTATAGCGATAAATTAGGTGATCGCTGTTTGTTTTGATATTATTGCAGGTTTGCTGACTGGTATTTTAAAAGCTTAATTTTCTTGCATCTTTTATAGACGGCACAGATAAATCCTAATCATATTTATTAAATATAACGCTAGTTTTTCACTTTGCTAACTTCTCCAGACAATTCGTGAATATTTGCTGTACGATTATATTAAAGATTTTGGTAAATTAAATTTCAGCACCAACTGATATCAAACAGCCTATTTTATTAAAAGTTTTAAGATGTACTGTTGGGTATGCCTTAAATTCAAAGCGACTACTGTAACAACTCTCAGTCCTATCTCCCAATCTCAAAGCATCGAGTCCTAAATAATTAGGTCTTAAGAGTCAGAGGGGTTTCATAGCGAGTATTTTTCAATACATAATATAAAATTCATTATTATGTTTTATTAGGTTTTCACTTTATAAGGTATTTCTCTCGCCTTCTTCACGTGCCTTTGTGGCGTAGTGGTCAGCAGGCTCGATTCCCGGCTTAGGCGATGCTCATTTTGCATGTCTTTTGCCTCCAAAAATGTCTAATGACGCTACAGGTTTTCCAGTTTTAAAATCTTGGATTTAAATTCGAGGATGATTATGTTTTAATACTTTGGCTTATTATTACTTTTCCAATTTTAAAGTCCTAATGCGGCTTAGTTTCGAAGATTCTGTGATCGATTTAATTTTGAGATAATTTACAGATTTCCAAAATTCATTATTATAGAATAGAACTCTCAAATTGGAATGCGAATCAACTTTACCCAAATTATTCAACTGTGGTTGCAGAAACACCGACTCCATTGCAAAATAATTAAAACCTTTTTTTAGTGCCATTTTATGCTAAAAAAATTAATTATGATACACAAAATGAGATATAAAACGATAACTATATAAATGAGACGTTATATTTTTTTTTGTCAATGCGCATGGGCTCAATTCTAGGAAATGGGATGGCTCTTAGGCAATTGGACCTTGAAGCAAGATACCCCCACCCCCTCTATTTATGTGCGTAGTTTTAAATAACACACAACTTCATATATTTAATTGAAGAATCATCTGCAGTTTGTAGAGTCATTAGGTTATATCGACGCATGAACGTGAGAAATGTGTAGTGCGTTCTCCGGGATTTGAACTCCGGATCTCTCGAATACGCGACAAGCGTGCTTTCATTTACACCCCGAAAGCATGCGGAAAGCAGGAAGAAAATATTTCATATACCTTCTTTTAAGGGGTGATTGGCAGTTAAGGAACTCAGTAGCCGAATACTGGGAGTGACGAATTATCACCTACCATCTTTTAGTTCGAGCGCTACTTGCAGAATCTTTTAGAATTTTTCGATGCCGGGAAACTGAAGAAACTCGCAGTTGCTCTCGTCGGTATTGAAACTCCTGATCTTCCGAATAATTATCGAGAATGCTTGCAGTTATACTACGAAGGCATGCGGAAAGGAGGTAATCCCTGAACTATTGATAAGATAATCATAGAATAGTAACGCTTGTTTTCATGTAGCAAGAAGTATAAAATCTGAACGTACTCAGTACGTTTTCAGTACGTTTCACGTATTCAGTACGATTATTGACATGAACTAATTTTGGACAAGACAGACTTTGTAAAGTATAGAAACTGTTCTTAGTACATAATATTCAACTGTAAAGTATAGGAACTGCTCTTAGTACATAATATTCAACTGTAAAGTATAGGAACTGCTCTTAGTACATAATATTCAACATTGTAGCTTTGGATAATTCTGTTTGGTTAACCTCCGTGTACGGAAGCCATCATAGCGGTGCACTCACTCATTCACTTCATAGTTTAATAAAGAGCTCATCTTAACTATAGCGTAATAAATGAAAGATAGACAGAATAATCGTAACAGAAGACATGTTAAAATTAAATGAATTAAAATAGCAAGTCTTGAAGCACTGTCTTACATGTTCTTAAGATTTTAATACCGATCACACGTCCTTAATTATTATCTTCATTTTACGATTCACTGATAACATAAAAATATTTTTTATAATCTCATTAAATAAATTAATTTAATTTGAATGTCGCATGAAAAATTCTTTGAATCTCAAATCATGTATTTAATAGCTTTCTTTTTTCCTCTTTATTTTTTATTGCTTAAGAATTTAAAATTAGCCTAAGTTCTATAATTATAAGAGCATATTTAATTCAGAAATTAATGAGAAAATGTCTGAAAAAATATTGCCGTTAAAGTATTCAGAACTACAAGGAAAACTAAAAATTTTTGAAGTGAATAGAATAAATAAAGTAACAAGAAAAGGCCGCCTGTTTCCTAGGTTTTAAATTTAAATATACCAAAGATTTAAATAGATTTAATGACATTCTTTTGTGTGCTTTTCATATAATTCAGGTGTCATATGTAATTAAAGTCCCAAAATAATATTTGAAATTAGAAAATTAAAGATTGAACGGAATATTAACGAATAAGCTGCTTATAGATATAAAATAGAGAATCACAGACATTAAAAGGCAGCAGAAATGATAACTTCATTTGAAACTTTTATAAATTAGTCTGACACGTTTAAATTATTTTTGTATCTTAACGCAGGTAATTATTTCAGCTATTAAATTTAAATTTTTCTCTCTTATCGTTTTAGACCGTAAGAATATAAAATGGGTGATTTTACAGCCTATTTATTACCTAATTTTTAATAAGAACGTGTTTCATTTGTCTTCATGGCTGGTCGAAGAATCATGAAACCTTTAGTTTTGTCTTTAAATTTATTAATTAGTCCAAAGGGATTTAGTCCTGAAGGACTATTACTTTCGTTTTGCGATTTTGCGTCGATTCACTCTGAATGCCCGTTTCACTTTTCAAATTGTTGCCACTAAATGTTATCGCTCTGCATTAAATTTTAAAAAATGAAAAATCTGCATAAATGTATGCATGTTTCTCGCATTGTGATAAAACCTAGAGCCATCGAATTTTGAATGACGTAATCCTACTGCGAATATGGGCATCTGGAAGCCCTAATTTTGAATTTGAAATTTCCTTTATTATCGATTTTATGTTTTGTAACATTTCAACGAATTTCTGATTAACAAACTAAATGATTTCAAAGCGAGCAATGGCAACACTGTACGGAAAAAAAAACATTTTTATCTCCAGCGCACGAGACTTACGGAAATTCTAAAGATATGTTCATTTTAAAATGATTTTGCGATATTGATTTTGAACTGGATTTTATGGTTTGAGTACGTAGTACATGATATTTAATAAAAAAAGGTAGCACACGAAACGTTAAAAAAACGCGCCTTTGGACATAATTTAAAATCTGAAATCTTTCAGATTTTAATTTTTTTTATTTAATGTTTTCTTTGAAAGTTTTCATTTCTTTTATGTTTGAGCATTTGCTTTCTGTCCGCCTTCAAGTCTCTACCTCTCTTCACCTGATCTTATTATTAAGCAGACCTCAGCGAAATATTGGTGCAAATATTCTTCTACCTTTATAAGTAGTTTTACATATTATTATATCATCGTAAAGCTCCTTAGTAAATAACACAAATGGCTGAAGCAGAGAATTGTGATGAAACCCTTTTTTACAAGATGTTTTAAGCATTATATATGAAAATAAGTTTGCATTTTCGTTTCAATATAAGTAATTGAAAAAAATATAATAGTTTAGTGGCTTTCTGTACACACAGCACTGGAAACAGAAGTTCATTATCCAAAACATTTTGTAACTCGCATTCGATTATTGGATAAGAAATATATTCTAACGTAATTTTTCCATTCTTGAAAAGCTGTCATTCAGTTGATCTGACTTGAATGGTTTCTTCAAGTTCCTGGCGTAGTCTGTTGGTCTGAGATTTGAGTAATTAAGAATTGTAAAAGTCTGTCTATCTATCTGTCTATCTGAATAGATAGATAGGTATATAAATGTATGTATATACACACACACTCACGAAGTTAACTCAAAATTAACTTTTAGTCAAAAACAAAAAGATAAATTTTCACAATCTTCCAAAAATTACTGACACACTATATAGGAATGCTTCAGGAACAAAATGTACGAATGATTTATTCACTCTAAGGCTGTGAGTTTCATGATGGAATATATACCCAACGATAAACTGTAAACCAGTAACAGAAAAGACGTAAATTGTTACCCAATTGTGGGATTAATACAGTTTATAGAAGAGTAACTGTGGTTTTGTTATTGTAATATAGTTTATAGAAGAGTAATTGTTGTTTTGTTAACGATTGTGGGATTCATATAGTATAGAAGAGAAAGCTTATTATTGCATTTCGGAAATTATGTCAAAAATTTTAAAAATATGTCATGAAATTATATTGTTCATTTTTCAAGTAGTAGAAGTTTCCTATATTTCTAATTATAAAGCCACATAAAACTTTTCCCCGTAATATTGTCTGTGAAAATGGAATGAACCTAAACATCGGTATTTAATTAGAATCATAGATTTCTCTAAATTAGTAATTATACAGAAATAATAAAATTTCTCAGATTATCAATTTAAGTATGAAAAATATCTCTTAATTACTATTCGGAAGACACATCAATAGATAATACGAAAACTATCTATTGCTTCGTGCGTACGGGTTCGTAATAGATTGAATGCACAAGTCGACAAAAAGTTAATAAAATTTATTCTTTTCGCAAGAAATAAAACAAAATGCTGAAACATTTCCTCAGAGATATTCGTACAATATCACAATATCTCATCAGTTATATTTTGAACTACTGAAACGTTTAATACAACTCAGTTAAAATACAGAGAAAGTTAATTGATCACACAGTGAATTCGCTACAATCAATAATAGCACTAATAAACAATACGGTTCGCTTAAAACAACAACAACTGAGATGAGATGTTTTAATCCGGCTTTTATAAGCTTTTTAATCATTCATGGGAATAGTCTGGTATTTTCTCGCTTTTTCTAAATAGCGAAAACAATTATGAGGTGTCTATTTATTAAATGTTAAATGCACGCGCTCTTGTATTTTTACTTTCTCTTAAATTTCGTCATGCACGGAAAAAAATAATTTTAATTACAATTCTATTAAAATAGCTAAATAAGTTCAAAATCTGTAACACTATTTAAGCGGATTATAAAAGTGCATTTATTAAGTATATTTAGCGATTCTTTTCATTTCAAAAATTTTATTACGAACAAGTGTTTTATCTATTTGTGCTAAAATTAAAGAATACATATTACTATCCATGACGTTATAGAATCCAAGGAATGCACTCGTGTGCAAAATTAAGAAATTTTGAAAATTATCTGTATTTTTACGAAGTATATTGCCGCTGAAGAATTATGCAAATATTCAGAGTCGAATATGTAATCATACACCTGAGTGTCAGTGGAGCTGTGTATGTGGATTGCATATAAGCGTACCAGGGGTTTCGGTGAGTTGTGCGCTCGTACTCCTTCGTGGCTTTCGCTGTGTTTCTCGCAAGAGTGGAGTAAATTTGAGAAGGTATCAGTTAAAATGAGTAGTCACAAACGTATAAATGACGAAATGAGATGGAACATAGGAATATGCACCGATGGTGCTCGTTCAATGTCCGGAAGATTCCAAAGTATACGATCACTTGCAAAACAAAAGTCGCCTCAGTGCATCTGGACACATTGCATGACCTACATAGAAGCTTTGGCTTCCAAAAAAATGAGTCCTGGTCTGAATATTGCGTTAACTACGTTTGTAACCATAGTAAATTATATCAAAATAAGACCCCTGAAATCAAGAATCCTTTCTGCAATTTGTAAAGACATGGGTGCAGTACATTGAGCGTTACTATTTTATTGCGAGGCAAGATGGTTATCACGTGGGAAATTCTTGCAACGCGTTTATGAATTAAGAGAAGAAATCGCCAGTTTCATAGAAGAAGAAAACAGACCGGAAGCCGAGAATTTTCGCGATGGTTTATTTGTGATGAAATTGAGCTACTTGGTCGACATAGTCGAGAAATTAAATAACTTGAATCTTCAACTTCAAGGAGCAAATACACATATGTTGGATACGAGGATGAAGTTAATGTTTTTTGTAGAAATTTGGAATTGTGGAGCAGAAATTTAAAGCAAAAAAACCTAATAATGTTTGCAAATGTGAATGACTGTACTAAAATTTGCAAGGCTGAAGAAGAACACGTAAAAGTATTTTTTACAACCATTGAAAATCATTTAGCGATGCTGACAAAGAATTTTAAAAAGTATTTTCTTGCTGACGACAAAATGATAGCAAGTTACGAGTGGGTTAGGGATTCATTTCATAAGACTCCCGAAAAGCTCTCAATTGATGAGGAATTAAAATTCAGAGACTTCACGACAAGTTGCGAAACGAAAAGACATTTTAGTAATAAATTACTATTTGAATTTTGATCAGGAGTAGAAGATTACTTTTCTGCTATAAAAACAAGGGCATTTCGAATTCTATTACCCTTTCCAACATCCTGCCTTTGTGAAACTGCATTTTTTGCTGTGGCTTCTTTGAAGACAAAATATAGAAACAGAACTGAGAGTAGGGTATTTCTAATATTAAGCCCTTCTTCGAAAACGTTTGCTCTGCAAGACAGGCCCAAGGAAGTCACTAATAATTATTAAATTTGTTTTTAATTTGGTATGTTTTGATTAAGTAAGTTTTGATTTAGAAGTTGTTTTACTTTAATAAGTTAATTATTAAATATGTCGAAATGTATTTTGTTTTCTATGTGTATGTATGCTTTCCTTTCAGTCAGTTAATCAATTTTTTTAAATAATATTTTCTCTTGGATATTCTCGCACCTCACAGGTGGAGAATCACTACTCTAAAAAGAAAGCTAACTCGGATTTATCTCAGTTCAGGCGGAACTACAATAACTAAGTGAGAGCATATGCTCTCTCTTCGGCCTTAAATAGTTTCCAACCGATCGCCGAGATATTTCTAGTACTTTCTGCTTCTCTAAATTACTGGAAAGTAATACAAGGGTGGAATTACGGTTACAGCTAACATTGTGGTCAATTACATTTATTCAATTTCAATAAATATTACGGTGATACAGGAACCGGACCAAAATGTCGGCAAATCTGGTGTCTTTATACGATTTCTCACCAAATGTGGCGACAAAATAATTAGCTAAAACCGTTGTTAGTTTGGCGATGTCTCACCAAATTACCGGAATACCCATTTACTCAATGTTAAATGCACTTGTCCCTGCATTTTTACTTTTCCGGCATAGCTTTCACTTAAAATTTGTCTCGGGCTACTTTACGCAGAAAAATACAACAGTTTTACTTATAATTCTACTAAAATTACCTATGGAAAGCAAAATTTGTAACAACAGCAAAGCTAAGTCAGAGAGAATATATCAAGAATTTGATTATCCTATTGACACTGTCTAAATAACCACAGGAATCACAATTAATAATTGCACAGTTTTTTTCATAACGTACGCATTGCTTGTTATTTTGAGCTCGTAAATTTCACACTTGAAGCTGCTTGACATTAGATGAATCAATCGGAATAACCTTATAAATAACTCAGTATAGATAATATTGGAGTCGTTGAAATTGATGTTTTGTACTTACATGCCTTTCCTGTACGCAAATACCTTTTATATAAATTTATAAAATATGTTCATTTATATGTTTTCTTTCTAGACACCACTACATCTATTTTGAGGAATTCGCAATTTTGTTGGGTTTGTTTATGTTAAAGGTTATTACAAGCAACTAACATTACCCTTGCCAGCTAAAACAACAGTACGCGAACTTCGACTCGGAGATATCACATGTATGTTTTGCAAAATTGCAAAAGATTTAAAAAACAATATGCTTGTGTAAAAATCATTCGTTTTCAGGCCTTAGAATAAGCAAGAAATTTATACTAAATTGAGAAGCTAACATATTACTTGAGTCCATCAGATTGACAAAGCTTTCGTGGGTAATAATACTAGAGCTTGAAAAGTCTGAGACGAACGGTACACGATTCCGAAACTAGAAATATGCGAACCATGCAAATTTGTATCTATTAGCGTTTAACATTATTATGATATTAACTAATATTTATATTAACTTTACAACAATTTTTGCATGAACCAATTTGTAAAGTACCTTTAATTATTTGAGAAGAAAAAAACGGATTTTTAGTAATTAGTTTTAAAGGAATACGGCGAAAAATAATATTCAGAAAATTTTATCTAAAGCAAATTCTGTAATTTTATTTCATTTCATTTATTACGCTTTTAAAATTAATTAAAGGTACTTTTTCGAAAGTAAATTTATTTCGAATAAATTGCAAAGGTACTTACCACGAAAAGTTTCAAAATGTTTCGGCATGATGCGTATAAAATAATGACCCATCCGAAATTAAATTTCTTTCAAAAACATTTTCAATACGATTTCAAGGGTAAAACTTTGTTAATATTCTTAGGCATCTTCTTATGCTTCATTAATCTTGCTGCGAATTTATGCAAATTGAAAAATTTGCTCAAAACAATAAAAACTCATACTTTGTCACAATAGAGTGAAAATCTTCATTGCATATTTTCATGAGCTGAATTCCAATCTTTTAAAAATTAAAAAATAAATTTCTTTTCTTTTTGTAACTTTGTTAAAAAAGTGTATACTTTAAGATTCTCAAGCAGAAAGAAAAGGTATGCTGAAAGTTAATTTTCATTTTTTCTTCCAATAATTATTCCATGAAAGAACACGGTTTTGGTGCTTCCTTAGAATTTTTCTGAAAACAATTTCCTGAAAAAGTCAGTTTAAAATGAAGAGAAACATAATATGAGGAAAAGTCGGAGGCATTTTCGGGCTTTCAAATCACATTCGTTTTTTATCGCTACCTGTTACATTTTGCTCTAATGCATCACACTTTGATAAACCAATGAAATTAGGTATTTTAAATACTAATTTCGTATTAATTTGTTAGAAATGACCAATAGGATTTTTCAGATGCGTTACTTTTATGGTTCTCTATAACTGAACTGAGTTTTGGAAAAACTTATAATATCTGAGTCGCTCTCGTTCTTTGTATAAAGCCTCCTATACCTATGTTTTTAATTTACAATCCAGCTCCTTAGATATTTTATACTTCTATCCTTCCAGTAATTTATTTAGTAATACTGTTTTCAAATTTCACGGTTGTGGAATTGGTTGAATAAAATGTCGTTGCTTGTAAATGTAACCTCGGCATGCTTTCAAGCTATGGTCTCAATAATTACTTAAAATTTACACTAATAAAACAGAGTTGTGTTTAGGTATTGTTATATTACTTATGTATTTCGATATATATATATATGTTACGACGTTTACTCAATAAATATATTCAGTCTCATAAATTAGTATCACATGAAAATTAGAGGAGGAATTTCAGCAAATGAGTTGAAAAATCAAATGAGGCTCAGATTGCAATAATTGTTATTAGTTGTTATTGGAGTAAAACAAGTTATTCCACCACCAGTAATTCTATTGTGGTGTAGTATTCCATAGTCGAGGCTCAGGAATCCAGATGATGAGAAACTGAATTTGAGCGATAGTTGCACTAGCTGTTCGCAGAAAATGGGAGGGGGCAGATGGTGTGTCACTGCAATCAGTTTGATAGAAAGGTTGACATACATCAGGGAAAGCCTTGGGACAGATAATCATCTATCTCTCGGATGATAATGAAGTGAGTGACTGCTTTGAGGGAGATGAGCGTATATTTAATTGGACAAATATGAAACTGAATCCTGTGTTGAAATGATAGTTTTACTGTAACATTTAAACTATAAACCATTTTAATTCCTTGTATGAAGTGAAAAGGAAGTATTGTAATCGTGAAACATTTCGAGTATCAATATCAACGAAAATATCCAATTTGACCGCTATCGAATGCAATTTAACAATGTTTTTGCGTGATATCTGTACATCAGGACAGAATAAAGGACTTTTCTCCAAAAAAGGTTATAAAACTGATTTAAAATGGATTTTGAAGAGATTTTTTTCATGGTGTTTGTGCGTATGTGCGCACGTATGTATCTCGCATAACTCAAAAACGACTAGTCTCAGAACGTTGAAATTTTGTACATAGGACTGCTATAACAAGTAGATGTGCACCTCCTATTTTGGTTGCAGTCGGCGGCACCAAAAATGTATGAATCTATCTACATATTTATCCACTCAGTTACTCGGCTCAATGATCTCAGTTTATTTATTCTTATATGTTTGTAAATTGTGCATTTTTTGCTTTAAAAATGATTCAATTATGTTGTTCTTATCTTCTGGTTAAGGTTTTTATGCCTTTAGTTAACCTGCATGTCAGAGTTGTAGAATTATCAACAATTTAAAAGTTGTTTAAGTGTGGCTAAGTATAATTATTTTGACCATAGGGGCCATATTTGTTTACATTTGAAACTTAGCAAAATAGTGGATTTATTGCCAATCTAGAGAAACTAAGCTTCGCAAAAGAAGGAGTTATCCGAATGGGATGAAAATCGGTAGAAGCGATGTACATGTACAGGAAAACAAATGATTACAGCTTGAGAAAAATTGCACGACTTATTAAAGTGATAGAGCTTGACAAAGTGATAAAGTCAGTAAAGCGTTTGTCCACCTCTGGCCATTATGCAATCAGTTATTCGGCTTGGCATCGATTGCTAGAGGTTGCGGATGTCCTCCTGAGGGATATCGTGCCAAATTCTGTCCAACTGGCGCTTTAGATCGCCAACATCCGGAGCTGGTTGGAGGGCCCTGCACATAATGTTCCAAACGTGCTCAATAGGAGAGAGATCCAGCGACAAGCACTAACGCAAGCAGTAGAAACATGTGCAGTGCGGGGACGGACATTATCTTGCTGAAATGTAAGCCCAGAGTGGCGTGACATGAAGGGCAACACAACGGGCCTTAGAACTTCGTCGACGTACCGCTTTGCTGTAAGGTTGTGACGGATGACAACCAAAGGAGTCCTACTAGGAAATGAAATGACACCCTAGACCATCACTCCTGGTTGTCGCCTGTCTGCCGAAAGAGAGTCAGGTTGGTATCACACCGCTCCCCGGGGCGTCTCCAGACTCGCATTCGCTGGCCATCGGGGCTCAGTTCTAAGCGGAACTCATCACTGAAGACTATTTTACTCCAGTCAGTGACATTCCAGTGCGAATGAGCCCGACACCACTGCAAACGGGTTTGACGTTGTACAGAGGTCAATGGTAGTCGGCGCAAGGGGCGCTGTGACCTCAGCCCCCTTTCTGTGAGAGGTCTTTGAATGGTTCTTGCGGTCACTGAAGCACTAGTTGCACGTACAATCGATGATAATGATGCATCTGGGGCTGTGAGTGCCGCTCTGACGATTACTCGGTCTTCACGTTCTGTCGTTTCTCTAGGCCTACCGCTTCCTTCTTGAAGCTGTGTGCGGCCATGGTTCACCCATTCCTGCCAACACCGTTTAATAGTGGCATCGCTGCTGCTCAAATGTCGAGCTATTCGCCGATAAGACCAGCCGGTTTCTTTGAGCCCAACTACACGACCTCTCCCAAATTCTGACAACTGCGCGTATCATTCGCGCACCTGTATGCGAGGCATAGTTACTGTCTACCAGAGTACACGGAATGAAATTCGTGAAGAATTTAGGACCTGAAAGCTCCAAGTTCCACTTTATGCCGCGATTAGCACATAATAATTGCGTGCTGTGTTCCGGCTATCTCCTCTTAAATATCCTGCCATTTGCGCAGATCAATTGTGCTGTAGCGACAACCTTTCCTTCATTGGCAGTCAAAATGTAAAATTTTGCATTTTCCGTCAAAACTTGTATGTATATCAATTTGTGCCCACTTTGCTTTATGCGTCGTTTTCTTTTGTCCAAGAGTGTATTTTTGCCTTGTCGCGTAGTGAAATCTGAATAATTGGAATGAGAAATATTGAATCGTCTGCTAAAAACTGTTTGTTTGTTTAATTTTTTATACATCGTTTTAGATTTATAATAGTATTTGAATAGAACATGTGACAACGATTAGATAATTCTTCAGATGATATAAATAATGTTTGTGCATTCTGAGTTATAAAATGAATGATATGTAATGCTGCTGTTAAGTGAACCTAGCGACATAGTGTCGTTATGGTAAACAAATATAGTGAATTTTAAAGAGTGCTTTTATTCTATTGTGGTTTATGCACTATCGACGAAGCAGATTTAATTCTATCTAGTAAGCTTAAATGAAATGCAAAATGCGTATAATTTAACATTCCTTACAAGGAAGTCATGTGGTGTATACATCAAATTTTTTAAGGTAAAACGAAAATTCAGATAAATGGTTGGATACAAAATACAGCTGCTTATTACTCAGTTCAGAAAGCACTTGACAATATATTTAAATGTACTAAATTTTAAACAAATATTTTAGGTATTACTGCCCTTTGCTGGTGATTAAAATAATTAGACGATGGTAAAACAGATCTTTAAAATATTACACAATTAGCTTTAATAGCTTTTAAATGTCACAGTTTCAAAATACAATAGTTGAAGAATCTGATATTTATATCAAAATTAAAGATTGTATGTATATATATATATATATGCACTTTTTGATATACATATTTATATATAAAATAACTATTCAAAAAGAGTTAGAACATAAAATAATAAACTCTAGCGATTAAGCAGCTTAGATTGAAAATTTAATTTTACAAAATAATATGTTTTATTAGAAAAAGATTATACTATCTTGAAAAGTGAAGTAACGTTTGTAGCGAAAGATATCGATTTTAGAAAAATTAGTAAATATTATTTAGCAATTAAAACAAAGTATTTGTGAAACGTATCCTTAAAATAAACTTAACAAATTTTTAATAATAAAATTCTAATATTTCTAAGAAAATATTAGATAACACAGTTCACAGTCAACTTATTTAAATCAAGAACATCTGTACAGAGGTAAATTACCTTCAAGAAGAGATACTACTTTTAGTCAATGCGTTAAATAATTCAAAAATATTTCATTAACCTTTTTCTTAAAAAGGATTAACGACGGTATTAACTACCAAATTTAATCTCTTTTCTTATCACGAAATGATCGATTTTTCCAAACCTTAAATAAGAGTGTAAATCAGAGATTCGCAAGAGGTTTGCGAATAGTGCAAATATTTCCTTTTTTAAGAGTATAATTTCTGTGTAAATTATTCTGACTTTATACTTTTATTAACAAGTCCTGATATTCATTTCACTAGACGCAAAGAAGCCGAGCTGCGAGAAGACGTTATTCTTTAATGTTACTATTTTCGATTTCCGTAACTTTTTGCCAGAATATTTGTAACTCTTATTCAGCCATTTTCTCCGGTTTCCTCAAAACTTCTACATACTTTTTGGCCACCCTGTTTTTCAGTTCTTCAGTCTGAAAATACTCTACTTCAGAATGAATTAATGATCATTTTATTTTATGTCAAATGTTTCGCCAACACATTACAGTAAACGATCTTGGTTTAGCTTTCACGTTGTAAGTGCAATGTCAAAGACGCCAATCTTTAACTAAAAATCGATTTTTCACTTATGTGTAATGATTGTAAACACTCATGGTAAATTCTGTCGAGGTTTGAATTCGCGTTAGGCCATATTCTTACTATTTGAGAATGGGGAATGATTTTTGTAAAATATATTTTATGTATTTATTTAAATTTGTTTCGTTGTTTATATTCATGCAAGTGGTTAAGCAGGACGAAACGTGGGTTCAGAACTCCTTAATTTATCTTGTTTACTGATTTAATTAATTACCCCCTGGCGAGTCTGATTGAGGAATTACACTGTTGTTTCTCGTGAGTGTTTTTAAAAATTATTTTATCGCTTATTTGTATTTTAAAGACAAGTTTGACTAACACATTTTTTAATTGCTACATAATGTTTGCTAATTCTTTCAATACTTTTTGTTGCAAAATGTTTTTAACTTTCCAAGATAATATAATTTTTTTATAGTAAAAAAAAAGTACTTTGTAAAATTATATATATATACGAACACACATTCTTCGATTTTGACATATATATATATATTCCATATTTATAATGTGTGGATTATTATATATTGTTTATAGCTGCGGAAGTTCACTATATGCTTCAACTTAGCCACTGGATGGAAGAAATCGATCAATGGAAGAAGACAAGTTCATCAAAAAGTCATCTCAGGTAATAGCCATAGATACATCGACTACAGATTAGTAGACAAAAGCTATCATTTCTTAATACATATTTAACATGCAATCCCAAACGTGAGTTTCATCCCGTTTTATATATAATAAAAAATATCGTATTTGTTCGATATTAGAATGAATAAAATATAGTTGTTTTTTTTCTTTTCCTCAAAAAAGAAGCATTAGTTCTTTATCAGTTCCATCCAGCCCTTAGACAAATAAAAATATTTATAGAAGACTTAATGCGTTATTTGAATCTGTCAGAATATTCATATTGCATGCTTTTAACTTTTCTTAGTACTAAACTGCGCCAAACTTTCATTGTTTAAAATACGCCTGAGATCAAAAGGTACTTGAAACAGATACAACAATTAATACATTTGTTACTACACAATTTCAGCTTAAGCTTAGCTTTATTTAATCATGCTAACAATCAGAAGATATTGCCAAAGTTTAGGAAGAAGCATAGAACACAGTTCTCTTGAAAATGAAATTCATTCATGTTTTGTGTTCTGAACCTTTTTTCTAAAATAAGACATCTGAAGCTTTTTCTAAACTATTTCTAAAACATTCTAAATTTAAAGAAGGTTAAATGACAATTTCACCAGGCATTTCAATTTGGCATATTTGTGCGAACTGAAAATAAATTTTTTAATTTATCCGTAAATTTCTCATCAAAAATTACAAAATTTCATATCTAAGCCTAATTTGAGTCGTAGAATCGAAATATGGATAAAAATTGGTATGTTATTTCAGAAAAAGTCCGATTTTGTGTCAAAATACGTATGTCAGAACAATGCTATATATAAATCTAATATATCCTAAGTCACGCTTTCGAGACATGAAAAACTCAAATTGAATTTCGTTAATCGACCCAGTAGAACAGGAGATATAGAACCAATTTTTTTTTGCGCAGTTTACATAGCATTATCTAAAAGTAAGTAGAACAACAAAATTATAGTGACCCTCCTACATTCAAAACAGAATGGATTAAAATTCTTAATTATATAAGCGCATAATGAAGTGAATGGCAAAATAATTTAAAGAAAAATTCCTAGGAAACAAAAGTAACAAAAGCCAATATTTTCTTTTATCTTCAGTTCTATAGCCGAATAATTTATAACGAACAAATTCCCGAGTAAAATCTAATGAATAAATTAGATATCACTCAAGAGTTTGAAGAACAGCATCGTAATGACAAATAAAAGACACCAATAAAATCATAATCATATTAATAAAGTGGAAAAAACAAAATAAAGTAAAAGAGAATGTGTTTAATATACGCCGCTGTCAAATATAAGCCTCTGTTCTATAACAATTTACTATTATTATTATATTTCCCGCATAAAACATTCTTTCCTAAATCATTCAGTTATATTTAATCATATATGATTAATAATACACTGCTGGCCATTAAAATTGCTACACTATGATGTATAAATGGGAAGACTGCAGAGCGGATTTCTCATTCTCTACATCAAGATATCTCTCTACCGGAATTTTCTCATTCATTTTTCATTACAAGGCCCACTGCGGATTTACAGCAGGTTACAGGAGAGTATTTATACTTGTAGGAAAGTGTTTATGTTTGATGTTAAGTGGCTACACATTACGGAAGTATTTATGCAGGATTTCTACTGCTTAGTAGAAATTCTGCATAAATACTTCGTATGAATGTACAAATAGTTTCTCATTTGGAAATTGCATTTGAACTTTGATTGTTTGTGTAAAGGTAGTGTTATGCCTCGTATAAAGAGGAACCCCTACCAGTATATGTCGGAGTTTTACTGCGGCTTGATCGTGGATTTGTCATTTAGTAACATTGTTGCTAGTCATAGTCTGAATACCATAACTGTCACGCGGAAATGGAATTGGTAAGTCCAGGAGGACCGTACTGAAGGCTATTCAAGATCTAAGCCGCCCAGGCACTAATGCCCGAGAAGATAGACATCTTGTCCTTGCGGGATCATACCAGTCCCAGATATAAGGGGGGGGGCAAGCCCCGGGCGGCAACTTCTGCGGGCGGCAAATTCAAGCGTGTCGCTAGATCGTATTTGGAATGTTGTTTAATTTAGATACAGAGTTAGTAGTTTTAAAGCCAGGTTTTAAAAAATCTCTTTTAAGAATATTTATTATTAATTACTGAGAAACCTTTTAATGAAACAAACACCTAAAAGGAAGCTAAGTAAAGCCGAATACGACTCCAAAGATAAGATCAGAGGAAGAACAATAGAGAGACTGCAGGCTTCACTGACAAGGTCAGATGACCCTGTACCCGAGGCTCGCATCTCAACATGTAATTTTGCTACAAATATACTCCGTAAACCCCTTGATCTTTGGTCCCTGTAAGTGACGCCTGGAGTCCTTCTGATGTCATCTCTCTAGTCGGAGATATTCAAATGCGAAGCAGAACGATAGTATAAAGCCACTTTGTTTTCCTATCGACGTCCCTTGGGAAATAAATGGAGAAGCATTGTAAATTGTAACTATTTCCTAACACCCAATACAAATTAACCTTCGACCAATCTGGACCAATGTAATAATTCAAATTAATGTACATCGAGATTATACAACAGATCATCAACATGGATTATGTCTCGTGGACTATGAAATAAAGAATATTGATTTTTTTACAGCCAGTCGGCAACTTAGGTTTTAAAAATGGATTTATTATTGTTGAAGTTTTTAAAGTTTTTTTTTAGTTTGGAGGGTTTTTTGTTTTCTCCTTTTCTTTTAATATGCCTGCTTCTAGTATTCCTCACCATATTTAGCGAGGCGCAACCATTTAGTCAGCGCGCGCATCTGCAACGCGGCCCTAAGACTGTTGAGTGTAGTTACGTCAGTTTTTAGCTTTTCTTACCAAGGCAAGTTACAATGTATATTATTAGGGTTAAAAGAAATCACTAGAGCGTCTAGAAAAAACTCTCGGGGGCAAAATATAGAAAAAAAGCAAAAAATAGGACCGAACAGAAGAAACAAATTGCAGCTAAAATGAAGAAATGGCGTCATGGAAAAGACGAACCTATTGATATTTCTTACAATTTGCATGACCAAGATGAAGAATCTTCATCTATCATCCTTAAACAGATTACATTTCAGCCATTGCGAGAACAACCTTCTTTATAGACCTCAAAAGAACATATAGAGGACATGAAATTAGGATATAAAATATCTAGTCACACCTAAGTGTGGTTGGGCAGCAGAAAGAAGACTTAAAAACTTCTGATTTGTCGGACCCAAGTAGTTGGCCAATCACAGAAAAATTAACGATCAGTAACGATCTTTCTTAAGCAGTCAAGCTGTATTAGACGATACAGCTTGACTGCTCAAGAAAGATCGTATCGATCGTTTTTCTACTAAAAACATCCAGAAAACGTTTATCTTGGCTTATATATTTTAAAACTAAAAATGCAATTTTTGTACACCCTGTAAGATTTACTAGAAACATGCCACTGTCTCTACATCAGCATCTTTAATTGCAAAAAAAAGCTTCAGAAAGGTTAACTGAGCACGAAGCATGAGCACAGAGAGTGCATGATTAAGGAGAAAATAATACAACAAATGAAATAGTGTCAAGGCACCGAATTTAATTATTCATTGCATTTGTAACTTGTATATATTCTTTTAAGCTATTATTAGTAATGTGCCTCTTCTATTTTTCGTACTATGCTGAACTGCTTTAGTATTCAGTACTGAATTATTTTCCATTAGTATAGCTAGTTATTGTTGCAAGTCAAATCTCAACAGATTTGCAAAACTGCATATTTTAGATAAAAGTAAATTGATTGTTACAGTGCAAAAATAATGTAAATATTTTATTACGTTATCGGGTTGTATGAGGACAATAGTAAAGTTCTTGAGTAGCCTACATAAAGGCGTTATAGTGAAATGAATTTTTAAAGTGCCAGGTTAAAGTTGCTGTTAATTTAGAGAAATTAGTGTGTTAATTATTGAATCCATTTCATTCGTGATTTAAAACTTGTATGCATTTGTTTAAGATATTAATTAGTAATGTGTTATTTCTCTTTCTTGTACTATGCTGAACTACTTTAGCATTTAGTTCTGAATCATTTTCCATTGGTCTAGCTAGTTATTGTTGCAAATATTGCAAAATTGCGTATTTCAGAGAAAATGTAAATTTTATTATTACAGTACAAAAGTAGTCTTTTGTGTGAATATGTAAATATTTATTATGTTATCGAGCTGTGTGAGGACAATAATAGAGTACTTGAGTAGGCCACATGAAGGCGTTACTGAGAAATTAATTTTTAATTTGCTAGGTTAAAGTTACTACTAGTATCGAGAAATTAGTGTAAAATTATTCAATCCACTGCATTAGTGATTTGTAATTTGCTTATATTTGTTTAAACGAAATTTTTTATTGTTTAGTAATGTGTGATTCCCATTTTCTATTTCTGAACTATTTTAGTATTTAGCATTGAATCGTTTTCTCTTAGTATCATTTATGAGTGGGTATTGTTGCAAATACTGAAAAAATGCCTATTTCTTTGAAAATGTAAATTTGATTATTTTAGTGCGCCGGAGAAGCAACTGCATAGGAGGGTTCGCACGGGTTTTTAATTATGTAACTTTTGGTATGTATTAATTATGTAACTTTTGGCCACCAGTAGCTGAGCTGTGTCTGAACACTTATAGTTCGGTCTGGGGTTAGAATCCCGCGAATTACCTTTGGCGTTTCAGTCGTTTCGCTCATGCATAACTTGCATACGAGCCAATTAATCTTACAAAGTCCTTAGCGAAGGTATCTCTCCTCTTAGGCAGGTAGCCCTCTCATGCTTTGCCATAAGTAAAGAAACTAAACAATTTGTTATGTATGTATATATTTCTTTTATAACAAAAATGGCATATAAAGAATTTCTTACTATAAAATGGATTTTACATTTTATCTCAAACTCTAACTATTTCAGTGCTTATTAAAAAATTAAAATTTGTTAGAGAAACTTAGAGGAAGACGGGGGAGCGCAGCATTTTTAAGATTTTGCCCCGTCTGAGAAAAGTGCTAAATCAGGCGTTGGATGATACAACCGCGAACCAGATTGTTGGAGGTAAACTTTCGTCTTCGCAGAACGTTAGACGTCATTGATATCTTAACAGATTAGGAGACCGCAGATGTTACAAAGTTCGGGATTGACATCGTGTCGGCAAAGAGAGCATGGAGCCTGCGTTCTCTAGTTTATATACATTACAAATTCTTTCTCCAGAATATTAATTGACATGTTTCTCATTTACTTAACTGCGCGTTTTTTCCAGAGTTTAAAGACATATTTCTTAAAATTAGGAAAAATATACACCTTAGGTTGACGTAGATTTTGAAAATAACTTCTTTTAAAGAAAAGTTTTGTTTTTGAACTGTAGTTTATTTAATTTTAAATTCAGTTTTCCCTTGTTTAACTCAGCCCTATAGAGAAGATGTAAAACTTAATCCATATTTCAGAAGGTGTAAACATTGAAAGAGTTAGGTTAAGACTGCGCTTATTATAAAAATACTTCTCTTTCGCTTGCCCTATTCTAGTCAGATAAGCAGAGAGGTAAATAGTTTATTTAATTATTTTAAAAGTAACCGAACCATTTATTCAAATGTTTATTTAAATTGAAGATCCCTTTGACATTATTAAATATTTTATGCTAAATTCGTAAATGGCTTACATAAAAGTTGGTGGACCCTTTTCTGCAATTCTACAGAAATTCAACAATATTGTAGCTGGATTTTATTTGGTATGCATGATTTTTGTCAGGGAATTACTGTGTGGGCGAGAAAGAACGCATGAAAGAAAAATATCGTCAGTTAATTAATTGGCTGTTATATGAGATATAGAAATTAATTAAAGTAAAACTTTAATAATTTTATAAATTGCGAAATTTTCTCAAAACACAATCCCATTTGCTATATAAAATACCTGATATTGATTTTTCTATACGAGGAGCTTAGATGGTAGGAAACTAATAAAAAGGTATCATTCGTCAGTCGCTCCTCTCAAAACATTTATATGTTTCAAAATTAAGTCCTTTAAACCGCACTCTTTTAATGATACTCTCAATAGTTAATTGAAATCTCTGCGATGAAGCCAACGAAATGAGTTTAGAAAGCATATAATAGGGCAAAGGAAACACCGATTAAGATCAAAATATCGGCAAACGCTATTAATAACTCCCATTCAACAGCTCTTCCTGTGCCAAATTTTGAAAGATTCGGCCCCCCAATCGATCACATTAGCCAGTCAAATCGATTTCCAGGCTAACTGAAGAGGACCGTTTCCTCTCGCAAATAGTTTTCCCGGCAGCAGAAAGCTCCTGGCAACATTTGGAAGGGACGTTTTAGCACCAGGGCATCAGAGCGACGGTACGTGAGAGTAGATGCATGTTGTTGGAGCATAATTTAGGAGATAAGCAGTAATTACTTATACCAGTGTTGACTAACTTCGGTTGATGCTATTTTCAATCTAGGGTTTATTGTAGGAACCCATCTCAACAGATTCTTTATTTAGCGATAATTTACAAAATAATTGCTCTTTCATCTTTGGGGAATAAATTTCAAATCTTAAAAATCACAGGAAAAGGCAAGTAATTTGGTATTACCAATGCAACTTTATAATCATAGACAATGAAAAAAGCAAATGATTGTACTATCAGGAACTGAGTTGTATCAAATACCCTTTTTTTCTTTTATGCGGTAAAAATCTGGCACATGTGCGCAGTTTTATTAATAAGGGTTTTACTAGTGAATGCATACCAAATAAGGCTATCATGCAAGTGTTTAAATAATCAATTAAGTTAATGGTAAATTTAAAATGAATAGTTATATCCAATTTTCGTGAAAGTTAACTTTTTATTGGTTTTTTTTTCATTTGCTAACACTACGTTTGCCTTTCGCAAGCTTACTTTTTCCAGAATTCCCAGAATCAAAACAAATAATATAGGAATATGTTTGTAAATAAGAATTTACTCAGATTGTCAAATAACACGTATATATCCCCTTCCCCACTTTTGAATGCGTATACATACACAACACGTATACTTTACATATGTGCTTTATACTTATATGTACTGTAATTACAAGTACTGGATTTTAGACATCATATAATCCTAGATTTGTTTAATCAAATAAGTTACACCATACGCCAAATATTTGAAAATGAGTTAAAAAACTAACTTTGGATTAGAAAGTTTTCATTAATAAACGAGAAATAATAATAACGAGAATAATTCTAATTAATAAATGAGAAATTAAAAAGGCACATCAGCAATTCGTAACTTCATCGCTACTTTTATAAAACAGGCATGCGATGAAATGGCATTGAAATGATGAATTACTTAGAGTTTTCTGATCACGTCGTAAACATATCATTACGCTGTAATTCAGCACACAGTTTAAATTAATAAAAAATTTAATTCTGATAGACAAAGTTGAATATGTAAGCAAGGAATGAATAGTTGGTTAATAATTTTCTATAAATTATAAAGCACCTTTGAAATCAGTCCTAATGCATTTTTTGTTTCTCATAATAATTTTTCATAGCATTCATTGGCCATTGTGAACATGCCAGTCCTCTTATATGCATATTTTACAGAATTTTCTTTTCAAAACGACAAGAAATGTTCGATTCTTTCGAAATTCATGAAACATTTCTTTAACGCTTCTTTTAGGTTAAAATTTTCTTAACTCTGTACTTACAGAGCCAAGATTTCTACCTCTCTGAAAACTGTATTTATACTTCTGAGAAAATAAGGATCTTCTCGATTTTTATGTGTCTTTAAAATACTTGCATTATGGAAATTTTTATGTTTTAGAATATGCTTCATATATACACTTTTGGAATCATACATGTCATATATGATTAATGAATGCTATATGGAAATACTAAAGCATTTGGAATCGAACGTGTCATATTCGAAAAACAATAAAAAAAAAGACTTTTTATTTTATTATACAACTTTAGAAAGAATCTGCTCGAATTTCCATATTTTGATGACGCAGTACATCAAGGCGTCACACACAGTATCTTTATATGACGAAGCTGAATTCAGGGAAGACTTTGTTGGCATTCAATTATAGAATCAAATTACAGTAAGCCTTCGAATTATGTAAGTAGAATATGTAAATTTAAAACTTCATTTTAGCTTGTAGAAGACAGAAAACCCACGAAATGCGATGGCATAGCCGGTATTTGAATTCCGAACCTCCCGATTACTAACCGAACAGGCTTCTAATTATACCACGGACTTGCGCGGTATATTCATTGTAGAACATTCCCTGCATTCTTCCTCACTTAAACAGAGAGCTGGAAAAGGAAGATCTAGTCGCCAAATCCAGGTGGTGATGAAATATTGTCCACCGTACTTTTAATCGAGCACCACGTGTAGAGATATTTAAAATTATCGAAGCCTGGGAACGTGAAGAATCAACGAATGCTTTCGCCAGGGTTCGGACCCTAAATTCTCTGATTACTAGACGGAGGTATTTTTAATTACACCATGAAGGTACGTAAAGAAAACATGCGAATATTCTTTGAATGGAAGAAGTATATCTTGGAAAAGAAGGATTTTCTAACAGAGTACTTATTTCTAACTGGTAAGTTGTAGAGTTCCTCCCTTTTATTCTCTTAGATGAAGTGTCGAGAAACCTAGAGAACTGTTAAGCGAATTATCGCTTAGTTCAAAGGACAAAGATCGTAAACTCAAGACGTGTTAATTACCATTTATTCACTCGAAATAACATCAACAGTCGGCCCCTTTCTTCGAGCTTACAACAAAGCCTCCATTTGGGCTTAAAAGGAAGAAAATAAGAACTGTTACTAACTAAGAGATTTAACCGAAGTTAACACAATTCTAACGTAGGTGGCACGTAACCTAAACTAACCGGCGAACTATCAAAAGGCAAGTAATAATGCGGCTGAGCCTAAAAGCAGCTTAGAAAGACGTAGCCTAAAGGCAAACGCGCGCTACTCTTGATCCTAACTCTTTCTTTCGAAGTCAATTAAACTTTCCTTTAATACTATCTCTTCCTCATTTTCCTTCAGCGCGTTTCTAAAAATTCCTTCTAGTAGGGAGTTGTTAGTTGAAAACAGATAGGAAAGGTAAGCTAAATTAAAACAACTCTTATAAAACTAAAATATACCTTACAAAGTTAACCAGTAAGTGTGAACTTAAGTTTGAACTTATGAAGTAAGTATTTGCGACTTTATGTAACTGCTGTTTGTGTTATGTCGCGTACTACTTTAGTTTTCGGATTACGCTACTGTACTTCCATTTCTAAATTATTTTAAAGCGTTTCTCTTAAACAGACATTCTTACTTTAATCGATTTTGTTCGCTTTCGAAACTACCTTACGATATTTATCCATGTAAACGAATAAAAAAAATAGTAGACTCTCTGGAACATGGCTTTTCTTTGAAATTGCTTAATGTAATATGAGAATATTTCTTTAAATTAGCTGACTTTCAAGCGATAAAATAATCCATTTCTAATTTAAAATCTTTCAAGATTTTTCAGTTGCCAGATACAATTATCGGCTAACATTGCACTTTGCTTAGTTTCGATTTTTTTAATCTTATTTTAGAGAATATTTTTTTACAGTAGTTGACTTTCAAGTAATAGAAAAATCCACTTCAAATTTAAAATCTTTCTTAAATTTAAGATCTTTTCAGTTCCTAAATACAATTGTGAAATGTAAAATCGGCTAATCTTACACTTTACTTTATTTCGATTTTTTTAATCTTATTTATTAGAGGTAGAATATTCGCATTTTAAAGGGTATTGTCAATTAAAATAAGATATTATGATTATCGCCTTTTTATTTAGAGTTTAAGTTTTACTTTTTTTTCTGCCTTTTCAGAGATGCTTCAACACAAATTAAAAAATATTGTAGAGAACTTGCATAGAAATGTTCTCAATGAATTTACACCGAATTTCGACTTTCGAAATTTTGTCGGATGTTATTGGAAAATAAAGATAATAGTTTTAAGTGGTGTAAATTAATACTTAATTAAAGATAATGAGAGCAGAGATGATTAATAATGCATGAAAAATGAAATATTGATCTCTTTGACTGAGGATACAGAGGAATATTATCCTTTGCAATACATAGCCTAAGAATTCTTGCAGTGGTTACCAAAGTGTGGGAGGAAGGAACTTTTTTTAATGAGTTGCGAAGAGTTTTTTAGTTTTGTTTTGTCATATGATTTTGTATATTATTTAATATTGTTAATTAATTTAAAACTATTAATTATATGTATTAAATATTTATCTAACATTATTACATAACATTGATTTAGAATTTTTTCCTCCACTTTTTTTCCACCGCACCATAACATATATGTATGGTTCGGGGCAAATTGCAGTTATGTATAGATAAGCAGCAATTTAACTATTTAGGAGATGCTGCTTTATCACATTACATTCTAACACTTTATTATACAAGAGCTTATTTTTAAACAAATAAAAGCCATACCTGTTGCTGCTAGTTGACGAAACTCTTTACTGCTAAATAATTGTGAAATGCAAAGGAAAAATATAATCTTGAAGGTCTGGGCGTTTCTATTTTCCCTTTGGTTTAAAAAAATAGTACATTTAAAAAAGTATTAAAACATTAAATATTAACTACGATTTAAAAAAGAAGATTTTCATTCGAATGCGATTCAAAAAGAAATATACAGGGTGTCCATAATTAAACTTGAAATTTGCGAGCAGTCTGTAGCAAAAACTATGCAGGGGAATTTAACGAAAATTGGGTAATGGCAGAAAGAAATGATGGGAATTTTATCGAGGGGAAAAATAAGTTGCAAAAGCCACCCCTTGGTGGCGTAACATAGCTTTATTGAGAACACATAAACAAGCTACAAAAGTTTACAAAACATGCTCGATATGATGTCCACCATTGTCAGCTACCATCTGAAAGAGTAAAATCGCATGTTCGATTGTTGAAAGCAGCATGAGCTAGGGAATGGCACATGGCGTTCTGTGCTTTCTCTAAAGTCGGATAGAGATGTGATGGGATCACGGTAGGCTATGGCCTTTGAGGTATCCTCACAGCCAAAAGTCGCAAGGAATCAAGTCGGAGGATATAGGAGGACAAGCTGTAGAAAACTGCCGGCTAATGATTCTGTCGTCACCGAAATAGCGGCGGAGCACATGTTTCACACAACGGTCGATGTGTGGAGAAGCGCCATCCGCCATACTGTGGTTGTATCATATCGCCTTGCCTGAGAAGCTAGAATAATGGATTCCTCTCATATTGAAGCGTATTGTTGACCGGTGACGGTGCATGTCACAGGCTCTGTGGCGTTGTGCTCTTCTAAATACAAACAAACAAAAAAAACACCTCTGTAAAATTTCCATCATTTCATTCTGCCATTATCCAATTTTCATGCAATTCTGCTGCATAGTTTTTGCTACGCACTTCTCGCAAATTTCAAGTTTAATTGTGGACACCCTGTATATTGTATGGTCCACTTGTCTAACTGCAGTGTGAAAACTGGAAATGTAGTACTGCACAAAAGATGGTTAAAATTACCCTTTATTACACTGTTTAGAAATTTACAATGCGTCAACTCGACGCTAACAAACTAAGCCTCTGCTTGAGCAGTAACTGAAACAGTAAGGACTAAACTAAAAATTTGAAGATATTAGCAAGCAGTAGAATTAAGCTACAGGGCTCAGACTATCCTGTTTTCTCACAGAGCGTTGAAAATCTAGTGGAAGCAAAGTAATAGCTGTTACTCCACATTTAACCAGCAATAAATGCTAAGCAGAAGCTCAAGCTACAACAAGCACAAAGTTCGCCCACACTCTCTAACTTTCCCTTCTAGGAACTTGGTACTTAAACCTTTTCTCCCACTGGTAGAATTTGCATTACTTCACGCTCGCTACCAAAATTTAAATTTTATGGCACTGACAACTAGGAGAATGAAGAACTAAGAAACGTACAAACATCGCAATGCAAAGTGCACCTAAACAGCGAAGCTCACACAGAGATCTGTCAGCGCTCTGAAATTTACTCTGGACTGAAAAACTGTGAACACAGTTTTTCCCCCGGCTATAGAGAAATCTCTAAGATCTTTCACTTCTCGAAATACCGGAATGCACACACTGTTAAAGTTACATATAAGAACCGGAGCTAAAAGTCGCCAAATGAACACTAATTTTGGAAAGTTTTCGGCAACTTATAGTAAAGGAACTCCAAATTAAATTGAATTGGTTATTTAAAATAAATATAAAGTCCCTACACTATATATATGTATATATATAGAGAGAGAGAGAGAGAGGGGGGGAACTACAGTCCATATACTACAAGTAATTTTTATTACCATCATGCGATGTTAATGAAAAGTTCGAAATTAAGCCAATACTTTGATTTTGATAGAAAACTTGCAGTGGATGCATATGGTATTAAAACCTATTTTAGCCATTACTAGTAAACGCCAGATTTGTTAACGAATCGCACAAGCGAACGCACGAAACAAAGTTAGTTATATATATATATATATACTGCTAAAGTTACATCTAAGAACAAAATATGTTTACGGTTACATATAGGCCTAATTAGGCCAATTACACTTATAAAAGGACCGGAGCAAAAAGTAACCAAATGGCTACTAATTTTGGAAAACTTTGGAGATTTGGTGACAAAAACTGATAGCCTAAACCATCGCCACCTGGCTGATCTCTCTTCAATTTAGGGAGATCCATTTATCTCAATGTTAAATAGACTTATCTCTGTAAGCTTATTATTATTTTTTGGTAAAGCTTCGTTTTTTAAGGCTGATCATATTACATTATTCAAAATTTGTAGCATTGCTCCCTTCCCAAGGACAGCACGCGTCAGAAAGTTTAGTACCTGAATAGGAAACCATGCTTACAACTAAAAAAATCAATGCTATACTAAAATAATAATTTCAATAAATAACAGCAACTAGTTTGTTATTTGTGTTATGTACACGATACGCACTACATATTATGCCCATAGTAAGGGGCTAGCCTGTCGTAATGAACGACTTTAGAATTCCAATTTGAAGACTTACGAATACGAACAACTACATCGTTCAGCCTGCTTGGAACTGCGTAAAGACCGTCATAGAGTAACTGTAGTTTAGGGAAAAGTCTTTTCCATCGAATCGGAATCTATCCCACGCCTTGTCACCTTCGTTGAATCGATGTCCTGTAGTAGCTCTCGTGTCGTATCGGGTTTTTATCGTTTCCTTCGTCAAGCTGACTCGCTTTCGTGCAGAATTGTGTATCACTTCAAACCGTGTCTGGAGCTGTTGAAGGTACTCCTCAGGACATGAAAGCACATCTCGAAGGCAACCAAACAAGAGATCACAAGGCAGACGAAGGTCACAACTGAAGAGCATCTGGGATGGGGAACAGATGGTAGTCTCATGGACAGCCCTGCGATAGGCCAGTAAGAACAGAGGTAGCATGTTTTCCCAGTTCTGTTGGTTTCTGAAAACTATTAGGGAAAGTTTATTAAGGTTGGTTCGATTAATGTTTCTACCATGCCGTCTTATCGCAGATGTAAAGGTGTCGTTTGGGTTTTGTCTGGAGTTTACAGAGTTCTTTAATTACATCTGAGACGAAATGTTTTCATTGATCAGAAAGTAACAGAAGAGTTACTCCAAATCTGGAAATCTAATGCTGCATCATTACTCTCTTACCGTAATAGCCTCTTCGTCAGAGATATGATACGCTTCAATCCATTTAAAAAAGTGGTATAATGTATGTATTTGTTCACATTAGCAGATCGAGGCAGAGGTCCAAGGATATCGAAGGCGATGTGTTTAAAAGGCGCTCCTACATTGCAAGATTGCAGCTTCCTTCGGCTGCTTTGTTTGGGTCCTTTCAGACTGGCACAGACACCGCCAGATTAGCACCACTTTCGCCAGTCGACCCTTGCATTATGCCAGTAGAAGCGCTATTGAACTCTTCTAAAGTCTTCTATTCGGAAGTGGCTTCTTGTTGGACTGCTATGTAGTTCTTTAAGGACGTCCAGACCCAGGATCTTGGAAGTACTATAAGGTATTTTCTCTCTCCTTTCTGCATACCTTCGTGTTGTAATGGTTAGCACACTTAGCTCGTATTCGAGAGGTTCAGGTGCATGTCAACAAGCAAGGACATTGTTCATTTTTCACAGCTCCTGCTTCAACATAACCTAATGACTGCAGTAACCCCTGCCATCGGAATGTTTTTCTGTCATCCGATTCAAAACTCCGGTACATGGTACCGTTTCGAATATGGAGTGAATCGCAGAAAGCTCAGTATTTTTTGTAGTAGGACTATATATCGAAATTCGCTGCTGGGTAGGTTTCCTATTTGAAGATTCCATTAAATCAATTAAGAGTTTAATATCGCCATCTTCTAACTGATGTTTCCTGACTACTTCGTCACTCCATAGGTCTGCCTCATACGATGTTGAAGTTGTGACTTGAGGTGCAACTGGATTAAGAAACTCGTATTTCGTCTCAACCCTGGAACAATATTATGAACAATATATGATAGCTCTACCAGCAGGGTCTTTTAGACAGAGGGTTGGTATTTCCGTGTGACGATCCTTTCCGATGACAGATGGTAATATAATATTATTGTAACCTCTGTAGCTATCGGGCTATTTGGCCTTCAGTCTTCTTGAAATTTAATATCCAGGTCAACAATACATGATCTGTGCGTAGCCGGAATTTTCTGCTGTGGAGGAAATGCTGGAAATCTTCTACGGCTTTAACTATGGTAAGCAACTCTTTTTTGGTAATACAGTAATTCCTACCCGATTTAGACAGACGCTTTTTCTAGTACGCTATGACACTTTCTTGACCGTCTATTTCCTGGGAACTGCTCGCATCCGAGTCAAGAATAAATGGTTGTTGAGTTGTTGTGTCAAGAATAAATGGTTGGATAGATCAGGATTGCCACAGAGTTTAAAGCCTGCTTCAGTCTGTTAAATGCATATTCACATTCTTTTGTCCAAAAGAACATTTACTTGCTCTTTGTCAGTTTGTGTAGGGGTCTTGCGATGTCCTCCACAAATTTCCTATAGCAGATTTAAAGCTCCAGGAAACTTCTCAGTTAATAGTAATTATTGGGGCGTCTCCAACGTCTAAACACCGACATTTTTCCTGGTTTCGTACACTCCTTCGGCAGAGATGACATATCGGAGGTAAATCACTTAATGTCTGAACAATTTACATTAGGCAGGACTTTAGACTAGCTTCCTTAAATTTCTGAAGCATTTCTAAATGCTCTTCAAAACATTTCTGGACGATGATGAGGTCATTCAAGTATATCAGACAGGTTTCGCAGAAAAGATCTCTGAACGCTGTTCTCCATGAGACGTTCGAATGTTGCAGGCGCATAGCATAATCCGAAAAGCATCACCTTAAACTGCCGAAGTCCTTGTCCGGTAGTAAATGCCGTCTTTTCTCGGTCATCATGTTTTATTTCTACCTGCCAATATCTATTCCTTAAAACAGGCATCGAAAAGCAATTACATCCACAAAGAGTATTCAGAATGTCATCAATTCTGAGAAACAGGGTAGTTGTTTTCTTCGTGACCTCGTTTAGCCGGCGATAATCAACGAAAATCTACTTGAACCATCTTTCCTTGCGACCAGGACGGTGGGAGAAGCCCGAGGAAGGTTTGATAACATCGATTTCTTTCGTGTCCTATAAAAGTTTTCCTTCTTTTTCCTGTGCAGCAATCGGTAGAAGTCTTGGATATTATTTGATTGGTGTATGATCCGCCTTATTAACTCTATGGTGTGCCAAACTGGTTCGACCTATGCCAGAAGCTGAGCGGGAGAAAACATCTTCAAATTCTTGAAAGATACAATTTGCAGCACTCCTCTCTTCATCGCTTAGTTGTGCATTCTGATGTAATTCCGATGTTAGGCTTTCCGAAGACGTAGACTCCAGAAGACCGCTGGTTCGTTTAACGCAGGTCTCTGGAATACATGCTGCAACCGCTTTGCGTTTCCTATTACGTTGGCAACCCTCACCGGAATGGCGGTCTTCGATAGTTCGACGAGTGTCGAGGTTACTAATACTCCTTTCGGGCCGTTACAATACTTGGTATATTCATTATTAGTGCCTTAGACTTCAGCTATGCATCCAGGTAGTAGAAATTTTGTTCTTGGTAATACTGTAAAATTATCTTGATCTGTTATTTGGTGGACGAATATAATTCATTCATCTTTAATTTGTAGATATTCTTGGAAAGCATAAATATATTAACAAATCATTTTGGGTGCGATAAGAGCCCTGCATGTTTTTCTATTAAGGATCGAATCATTAGACAATGGTTGAACCACAGAAATGAGTAGTAAGCCTTTGCATAGCAAGAGGAATGTAGGAATAGTACGCATTTTAGAAAAGAATATTTACAGAGTTGAATCCTTTGTTTAAAATTTTAACGGTGATTAGCCAAGAATTAACCGCATTGCAGGGCTAATATGATGAGAGAATGGCGGATTATTTTCCAAGAGACGAAATTTAGATTCCAGGAAGGATACGTATCCAAATCAAAATGAAGAATTAAATGGACTATTGCTGAAATAAAGTTAGTAATTTTCTTTCGTATGTATGTGTGTGTTTGAATGTTTTATATACATGCACATAGACAGAGAGAAAGAGGTTTGCAATCTTTGCAGCCTGTGCGTATTAGAAATCCTTTCATCACTTCATTTTATTTTGGATGCAAACTGTACAGAAGAAGCGGAATTTGAAATTTTGCAGTCGATATTTTATAGGACATTGAAAATATTTATGGTATAAAAATACCACTTGCTGCAGTGTGTTATTAAGAAGTACGGATACAATAAATTTTGAAATGACTCACTTTACAAATCGTCATTTGGCAACAATTTGCTCTTGTGTTTTGATTTTTATTCGTGTTTCACAGATTGAAACTAACTTAACGCAACAAAACGTTTTCAATATATTAAATAGCTATTTTCCCCCAAACATAAACGCATGATCAACATTTTGAGAAATATTATGTGAGAAAAAATAAATTTAGATCTGATAGCATAAAGTTTTGAAAAAAATTTCTCTAGTAATTCTTTAAAATAATATTGCTATAACGACTAGTAATGTCTTCATAAACAAACTTACATTTAAACGAATTATTTAAATAGCATATTATTTCTCAAAAGATATTGAAATTTATGATTTAAAACATATGCTGAATAATCTTTCCAATTTTTTAGAAAACCTGTTCGAATCCATTTGAATTTTTATTGTCTCTTCCTATAAAAGAACGTTCTGCTTTTCCGTAAATTATATATTTAGAAACTGCAAACGTTTGAAACAATATCATCATTAACTAACTGGCAACACTTTTTCAACACGCATTACTTTTTATTTCGTAAATTTTCCGTTTGTTTTACATATACTACTCTCAGGGACAAAGCAACAATTTCATTAGTAAATGTAATTTTTGTCAAGAAAGAAAGCAAAAATTGTACCATAAATTGTAATGATGAAATTAAAAATCTGATGTGGACATGACATGATTTCCTTATACGGCCTGATAAATTATACACACATTTTGCCGCATTTCATTTTAAATTTATTTCCTCAAATTTCATTAGAAATACATTTCTCATTCAATTAATTCAGTTCTTACTTCGCGGGAAAGAAAAAAATACATAAGACCTCAAACCATCTTAATCAAAAACTGTAAAGTAAAATTAAAAAAAAAAAAAAAAAAAGCCTTCAAAACAACTTAAAAAAAAACTGTAAAAGAAAAATAAAAAAAAAAAAAAAAAAAACAACTGAAAGGTTTCAGATTTTAAATTACGTCTAAAGGGGGGTTCTTTTAATGTTTTGCGTGTTACCTGCATTTATTAAATATCATATTCTACGTACTCAAACCATAAAATTCAACAGCATGTAAGGTTTATCCTAATTTTATAACAGTTATTTTAAGTTTATGCACCTTTCCTTTTTCTTCTAGCTTCAGCTTATAATTTCCTACCAGAATGTATTTTCAGAAATGCGTTTAATGCAAATGAGTAAGAGTAGTATTTACGTCAATACTTCACTGACTTCGTTAGAGAGCCAGAGATCCTGACTAGCGCGCGTTTGCCTTTGGCTACGTATCTAAGTTATTACTACACTTGGTCGTACTTTACGCCCTCGATAGTTTCGCCTACTTAATTGAGATTTAGGTGCCAACTACTTAGAATCCTGATACCTTCGGCTATATCTTTTAGTTAAGCATTAGTTAAGATTTAATTCTTATTAATTTGAGCTCAAGCCCAAGTGGAGAGTTTGCTGTACGCTGCGAGGAGCAGACTGTGTTCATCCTTATTTTGAGAGATAAAAGGTAGTTAACCCTTCTTGAGTCTTATGTCTCTGTTCACACACTCAAGCGATTATTCGCTTATTCGTATACAAGTTCCCCACATTGAACTGTGAAATAAAAGGGTGGAACCCCACAAGCAATATCGCAAAACAGATTTAAAATGAGCATATCTATAGAATTTCCGATACACAGGCTCGTGCGCTGGAGATAAAAACGTTTTTTTTCCGTACAGTGTTGCCACTCGCTTTGAAATAGTTTAGGGTTTTAATCAAAAATTCTTTGAAATGTTACAAAATATGAAATCGGTAATAAAACAAATTTCAAATTTAAATTCTTCCCCGTGCCCATATTCTAAAGAAGATTACGTTATTGAAATTTTCATGGCTCTAGGTACCGTTGTTTTATCACAATGCGAGAAAAATAGATACATTTAAGCAGATTTTTCATTATTTAATTTCTTTAAATATAATATAGGGCTATAATAGTTGGTGGCAACAATTGGGAAAGCTATTCGCAGTTTATAATTTTCAACCAAAATGCCAACGAAACGAAATTAATAGTCCTTCAGGGAAAATTGCCCATTGGGAGTAAAAAAAAAGTATAAAAGCTTTCAAATTTTACATTACGCCCAAAGGGACTTTTTTTAACGTTTTGTGTGTTACCTTTATGTATTAAATATGATGCTCTTCGCACTTAAACCATAAAATCCAGTTCAACATCAATATCGCAAAATAATTTTAAAATAAGCATGTCTTTAGAATTTCCAATATATAGTCTCGCGCGCTGGAGAAAATTTTTTTTTTCCTTCCGTACAGTGTTGCCATTGTTCTCTCTGAAATCGTTCAGTTTGTTAATAAAAAATTCGTTAAAACTTTACAAAATATGAAACCGATAATAAAACAAATTCCAAATGCCCATATTCAGGCTGAAACGTTGGTTATTCAAAATTTGATGGCTTTAGGTACCGTTGTTTTATCACAATGCGAGAAACATATATATATCTATGCAGATTCTTCATTATTTAATTTCTTTAAATGTAATACGGGGCTCTAATATTTGGAGGCAACAATTTGAAAAGTGAATCGACATTTATAGTGAACCAACGCAAAATGCCAAAACGAAATTTATAGCCCTTCTGGGCTAACACCCTTTGAGCTAAAAACATAAAACACCCAATTCAGTAAAAAACAGTTAAAGAAACATTTTTTAGTACACGTAGAAACAAGCAATTAGGCCAGGTGTAGTAAGACACATATAACCGTGCACAGAACTGAAAGCTTAATTTTGGCCCCACTCGGCAAAAAGACACTGAAGTGGTGCACAAACTGACTTAATTCTCTGTTGTACTAAGAGCGAACTAATAAATGAGAAAACTTCAAATGCTAAATTTCAAATGCGAACTAATGTTGGCCCCATTATGCTTAGTACAGCTTAAACAACTTTTAAATTGCTGATAATTTTTAACTACTGCATGCAGATTACCTAAAGGTATAAAATTCTTAGTTGGAGCATAAAAATAACATAATTCAATCACGTTTAAAGCAAAAAATGCACAATTGCACAATTTACCAACATATAAGAATAAACTAACTGAGCTCATCAAGCTGAGTAACATAAAGAGTATATGTATATATATATATTAATTTGGTGCGTCCGTTTACAATCAAAAAAGGGTAATGCACAACTACATGTTTATAGCAGCCCCACATGCAAAATTTTAACGTTCTGATGTTACTTGTTTTTGAGTTATACGAGATGCATTATGTACCTACAGACGTCACCAAAAACCTCTTCCGAATTAATTTCAAATCCATTTTACAATCCGTTTAGGAAAAAAAGAGTCGTACTGTCTGTACGTATAGATATTGCGAAAAAACATCGTTCAAATAGATTCTAGAGCGGTCAAAATGGATATTTTTGTTGAAATCTTATAACTCGAAATTTTTCGCGATTACAATACTTCCTTTACTTCCTCCAAGGAAATCAAATTTTATATTTACTTCCTATAATGAAGTAAAAAAGTTCCTCATGTATCCGAAGTTCGTAAAAATTAAAATGCTCAGTGCACATTGAGAGAGGGAGAGCAATCTCTCATCTTCAAGAACTTATGTCTAATTTTTTATTTCGAATTGCATTGAGAGAAAAAGTTCTATTAAAATTTTTATTTAATTTCTTCTATTAAAACTTTTATTCAAACTGCATAGGTACCACCAACGTACATAATGGAAGAAAACATTTAATTTTTAAAATGAAATAGATAATAATTATTGTTTTTCATATATTCCAACAAACGTATTTTAAACGTAACATCACATTTCATTATTTACATGTTTTTTTCCCTTACTATAACTCGAGAAGTTCATCTGTTAAAATCATTTTCTTTTAAATAGTGCTGAAAGCATATGAGGGCTTATTTACTTTATTTCATTTTTTAAAGGTAATGGAGTTTTCAAACATCTTTGCTTTTTCTTTAATGAAGAAGGGGATGGGGAAAGCAAAGGAATTCGAAACGACATAAACCTGCTTTCAAGAACAAGATACATGAATAAATTTGTTCTTGTGTTCTCTAGACATGCTTCCGTTCTTGGATGCATTATAGCAGTGGAAAAAATCATATTCTTTCGTTTGATGCTAAAATACATGGAAAGGAATTTTATCTTATTGCATTCAAAGCATTCTAAAAAGCTGAGTAGTTTTGCTTCTGCAGTAAAAGCGATGTTAGTTTTAACGTTGATCATAGAAATATTTTTATTGTGAAGCTGCATGTACCAAATAAGAAATTAACTACAAACTGCAATTAAGTATTAGCTCTCTCTAAGATTATTTCATTTCCTTTATTTGACAACTGTCAGGAAATAACATTATTTGGTAACCTAAAGGTTTTATTGAATTAAATATTTGAGACTATCCTTATCTCTACTTTTTTAAAAGATTATTTTAAGCGTGATTAGATCTGAATTTGAATTTGTTTATTTTCATGTTATTCATACTAGATAAAAGATATTTCAGTTATACTATGAGTTAAATGCAAGTTTTATAACTCTAGGATATATATATACGTGTGTGTGTAAAATATAAAATATCTATCTTTCAAATAATAAATTAATAATAGCCCTTTAACTCCTGCTTTCATTCCAAAAATAATAATAATATTTTTGGGACCGCATCATTTCTAGATAAATGTATGCCACGATGTTTGCGTAACGCTGATGACGTAGTAATTGGAAGCCTAAACTCTGAGAACTGAAACTTTTCTAACTCAAACCAAAACTTTCATCTTCGTGAGCTTCCTTATCGGGTAACTACGCACTTAAGCTTCTCTCTATGTTGTCTGCACGTAATTTCGCTGTACTCGCTTCGTATTCCAACAGTATAAAAAATGTAAATGTTCTTGAATAGGCACGACTAGAGCGCCCAGTGATTGCGGCCACAAATGTTAAGTTGGAAATAGAAATGGAATTAAAAACTGCCTTGACTGCCAAGTTTCTTAGTCTTTACGAACTCTGCATTCTACGAACGCTTCAACGTCTCAGCGTTTCTGCATCAATGCTACTTCTAAAATTTTGCTTTTATTACATATATTTACAATTCACACACACACACACACATATATATATATATATATATATTAATTATAAAAAGAAAATTCTCCATATTACTTCTCCAAGCAACGGAAATTTAATTTAAAAACATAT
>KK113230.1:383675-407843 GCA_000611955.2 Stegodyphus mimosarum
CTGCAAAGTAATAAAATAATAATTTATATATATATATATAATATACAGGTGTATATACATACATATATGTGTGTGTAATGTATGAAAAATTTAATTCAAACTAACGGTAACCCTTTAATTCTTCCTCTAATATTCTAATAACTTCTATGGATTGCGTCATTTCTAGATCCTTCCATCTTTCATCGCTTGCACAATGCTGATGACGTAAATCTGAGAGCTGAAATCTTTCTGACGTAAACCGAAACCAACCGTTCTTTCAACAAACTGCCATATTGGATAAATGCGCAGTTAACTTGCAGCTCTGTTGCCGCTTGGACTCTCTTTTATTTCATTCAATTTACGATTTCGATGATGATCAAAAAACGTAGCTTGTGAAAACGCATTTACCTAAAAATGTCAGAAGAGAGAGAAGCTAAAACTAAAAAAATATTCGCCACTAATTCAACAGTCCGATAATGAAAACAGATTGTCATTCAAAAGCGGAATAATAACGCTGCCCTGAGAGCTCTTAGGAAATATTTCCCTAGTTTTAATAGCAGCACTACTCTCAAAACTTCCAATGAGAAATCGTCGACGTGTTTACTGTTTTCATTTCACGCATTCAAAGTTCTTCCAAAATAGAAGGCATTACCGCTTGGTATTTGTTACACCAGCCCAGTAAAATAAATGTACACCTGTGAACATGAATAATAAAGTGTTTTGTTTATTAAATCTCAGTTCTTTCTAATATTCTCCTATACGTACATTATTATTATTATTTTTGTATATTACTGTGTTATTATCTTTTTATGTGTCATTGTATTATTATTGATTTTTCATCTGTGTATGATTATGCTACGTATTATCTATTTCTTTATTGACGCAGAATATGAATAAATAAATAGATAATTAATTTAGTTATTATACATTTGTTTTACAGAAGTAAGTAATACTTCAATAAACAATGAGTCCAATTTGAATTCTTAGATAAATCCTCACAAGGAAAAGTTACGTGGGACTAAGTCCAGGGTTTGGAATAGACAATGCATTAACATGGATTGAATCACAGGATTGGATTAACGCACAGGTGCGTACAGGTGGATTGACGCATAGGATTAACGCGGATTGACCACAGAGGTAGATAGGACCCACCATCTTTTTCTCTTGTGCGTCCTATCCACCTTTTGTTATATTTTGGTTGAGTTTTGCAAATGCTTTTTAAATCTGAGGTAAAGTGTGAGTGAAATACGCAAGTGGTTTCGATGATGGTACCTGTGATAGCGAGTCGAACAACTGAAAAATATTATCTTCACTGTTTTCATTATGTGTGGAATCATTCAGCATTCTATTATACCCAAATAAATTATGTCATTATTCGCAGATGTCACGTTAGTAAATTGGGAACACTGAGTGACTGTGAAACATGTGGAAAAATTAACGTTTTTGATATCATCCTTAATAAGCGTGACAGTCGCCAGTAGACAACCAAGTTTACTTTGCAGCATCTACAATTTTTGCAAACTTTATTGTGACATTCTGTCATAAATTTTAGTGCAATGTGTGATCCTAATAATAAAATGTTAAGATGTGGCTCCGATCGGAGTGGATGGCATTAAAAATAATATTTGATGATTTCCTATTGTTAGGATCCACTTACTCTAATCAAAGTTGCTATTGAATTATTATTTTCCAAGGTAATTTATTAAATTTTGAAGGATGATTTTATTCGCATAACATAATATGATATCTTAATTAGCCAAAATATGATTTACCACGTAAATTCACAAAGCAATTCTTCAGATTCTTCTTCACAAAGCTAGAGTTCATGAGAAAACGAAAAGAAGTACAAGAAAATTTTTAATGCGGTGCAACAAAGAATGCATTTGTTAAAACATTATACATGCAGTCAATGGTCTTTTACAACTGTCTTTGCACTCGTAAAGTGTTTACGTTTTTCCTTTTCCTTATGTAGAAAGGCGAATTTGTTTTCATTTGAACCTTTGAGCATTTTTTAGTGTGAAGGTTTTAATTTATAAGATAAATACATTATTTTGTGTTCATGGATACAGCAAATAATCGTAACAAGACTTTAGATGGTTGAGATACTGTAAAAAGAATAATTATTACCACAACCGTTAAATACACTTAAATGCCCAAACAATGCTAAAAACAACGACTTTTCCAATGAACCTAACTTTATAAAGCATTTAGTAAACGAACGAAGCCTTTGGTTCTTGCATACTATGTCACGTTCTTTCAATAGAAGTCGGAATAGAAATAGAAGAGAAAACGTTTTAATAAGTTTATATCTATTTTAATATAATAAATAATATTTGTTTATATGTTATGTTTATTAATTTGTTTATATATGTTTATTGCTTACGAATTTTTAAATGTTGTATGGAATTATGATTAGTCTTCTAAAGTACTAGCATTTAAATTTCCTTAAGATTTCAAGATTGAGAAGATCGTCAAATGTAATACCAGAAATTTGGTAATACAATAGAATTCTAAATGTTGGGCCTAACTTGGACTTCAACCCGTTTGAAACTCAGTTCTATCTGAAAATGGGGTACCTGTAGGTTTAATAATTACGTTTCTCTTATTTAAGCAAAACTTACTCAATTTAAGTCATAAAAATAATTTTATTTCTGTTTCAAAAGAAATGAAAACACACTTTATAGACCAAATTAAGCAATGATATTATCTTTTGTTACCTAATCACACAACATATTGCTATTTTAATAAAAACAAGTAATTATTTTTTTTTATATAGGATACAACACTGAACAAATATCCTTTGTTTTTACTGTTATAAAACTAAACAAATAATAAGTTTCATTGGCATAAAATACAGCAATTTACTTATTTCTATTTAAACTCTTAGAAAATATATCTAAAGCGGTAATCTATCAGTTGGGATTGCATAGTATTTAAAGTATTCCAGATTTATATTCCATTAAAATTTAGTAAATAACTATCGAAAGCTTACATCCAAATTTCTCCTTAGTTTCTTAAAATAATGATATGCATAGTTAATTACAGCTGATCATTCATTCCAAGCAGGAGCTTTATTGTCTCTGAGTGTAGGCGCAATAGAAGCATAATTAAAATATAGTACGCCTTTTTTTAACACTCATAAAAATTGTGGCAGCCATCTCTATGGTTTCATTTCAGTGAACCTAAAAAGGTGGCTGATCGATTATGAGTGTTAAAAAAGGAAACCAAAAAATTAATAGAGTTCACTCTCCGAAGTGAGCCACTGAGAAGTTCATTATTGACTCTTATCATATCAGATCCAGCTGAGAATCTAACAATAAGAATGGCTTCACTACAGGATCAAGAATTAAGAACACTAAGAATCTTCAACAAAGAAAACGGCACTTACAAGAACATATTCAGCAGCCATCCATCAAATTGAACCGAAAAGTAGAGGGTGACCGAATGCACATTTTGTATTGTCACTGTTTCTACTTAAACAGCTAAAAGTATATACCACCATTTTTCTCGAAGAAAGAAATGCATATACTAAACAAAAATATGGAAACACCTCGTAAAATGCATGTTTGAACTGAAATGTCTGTTCTTGAAAAAGCTATTGATGACGCTGATCTGTTTTCTCACTAATGCCATTTGCACAACAACCTCAATACGAGTGTCATTCATTATCGAGACAGTCTTCTGTGCAGTTGTGAATGCATCATGTCGGAAATGAATTCGAACATGGGAAAGTTGTTGGGCTCGTATGCTGTAAGCTTTCGCAACCAAAGCAGCTGAAGTGGTGTTTCAAGAGGCACACTGTCTAAGATTTTAACTCGTGCAGGAAAACCGAAAAACTCGCACTCGCTAAATCACAGCGCGGACGAAAATGTGTGTTGAGTTATCATGACAGACGATCATTGAAGAAGAATTTTGATGAAAAATAGGAGGACTACAGCCACAAAAGTGACTAATGAACTGAATGTCGCACTTGCAAACCCTATCAGCTCCAAAACAATACAAAGGGAGCTTCACAAGCAGGGTATTTTTAGGCGAACTCCAATTCAAAAGCCACTCACCTGTGATTAAAATACCTGTAAATGAAGAACGTGCTGCCATAAAACCTGGACTGTAGAACAATGGAAGGCTGTCAACTGTTTGGATAAGTCTTGGGTAACACTATTTCCGATTTTTGGGTGAGTTTATCTCTGGCGAACGCAGTATTGTCTGCGTTCAGATGTTCGAATGGCGCCGAAATCGAAAGTGTATTTTCGTTTCTAAATAACTTAAATAATAAATTCCGTTACTGTTATGTTCATATTACAGTGCTGTTATTTATTAATGAATATCATACATAAACACATCAGAGAACGAACAGATATAAAAGGAATTATAGGATAATATGATGCTATATGTGAAGGAAAATGTTCCAGCGACAGCTTGCGTCGCAGACAAATCCAAAAGGGCGCGTTGCCAACGCAGGACAACAACAAGGTGAAGTTAATTTGAGAGGCATGGAAGTAGAGATACTCCCACCCTATTAGGTTCAGTCCTGATACAAAGGGAAAGATAAAAGTTTATTAATTGGTCTTTTGAAGACACCAGTTTTAGTTCTGGTTGTAGCTACAAGAACTAATCCGTCCTTGCCAGGACGGACATCGATGACACCGCCCTACAGGCCATGCTAAAGGTGGAGATCCATCTTCGATGGCAAGAACCACAGTGTCGACCTTCAGGTTGGGTTTGGCGTGCTGCCACTTGGATCGCTGCTGAAGTGAAGTCAAGTATTGCTTTTTCCAGCGATTCCAAAATCCACGTCGTAGATTCTGAACAAGTTCCCACCAGAACGTGTGCGAACAGGCAAATGCGTGTCTGGAAAGGAAGTCAAAGTATCACCTGCAATAAAATGAGATAGGATTAAAACATTAATAGAGTTAAAATTAGAATCTTTCACGTAAGTAAGTGAACGCCAATTCAAAATCGCCTCAATCTGGGTAAGTAACGTTGACAACTCTTCGTAGGTTAAAACTCTTTCAATACTTTTTCTGAGGTGAAATTTCGCCGAGCGAATGCCAGCTTGCCATATTCCTCCAACGTGTGGTGAAGCAGACGGTATAAAATTCTATTTAATAGATGACTGAATAAGTTCTCGTGACAATGATTCTGTTGCATACAAGGAAGACCAAATCTGATTTAGTTCCTGCAGTTTTCGGCATGCTACTACAAAATTGGTACCGTTGTCACTGTAAATGCACCACGACGTGAAAGGAAGCGTCTAAGCGCAGCAGTAAACGAGTCCGCCATCAGATCACTGATTGCTTTTATATGCACAGCTTTAGTCGACAAGCAAATAAACAAAGCTATAAAACCCTTCATTGTTTGAGTACTACGACCCTTATTGAATTTAAAGGTAATAGGAGCAGCATACCCCACACCAGACGCGAAAAAGGTCGTTCCAAAGTCACACGATGTTCAGGTAAGTCACCCATCAATTGCGGAGTTGAAGCAGCTTTATATCGAAGACAGATTAAACAGTGGTTGACACAACTGCGTATCAGTCTTTTCCCTCCAAAAATCCAGTAAGGTTGCCTAATGAGGTGAGATAATAAGGGAGGATCAGCATGAAGGTAAGTAAGATGAAGTTCTTTCACCAGTTGTAGAGACATTAGTTACTTATTTGGAAGCAGGAGATGTGAAAAATATGCAACGCCTTTGCCGGGACTCGAACCACGGACCTCTGGAATACGCGCCCAGCGTGCTGACCACTACGAAGGCATACGAAGAAGATGGGAGAAATACTTGATATACTCCTCCTTTTAAAGGGCGACTGGGGTTCAGGAGACCCAATCGCAAAATCGCGGTGGTGGAGAATCATCATCCACCATCTTTTTAGTTCGGGCGCCAGTTGTAGAGACATTAGGTATTTTTGAAGCAGGAGTATTGAAAAATGAGCAACGGCTTTGTCGGGAATCGTACCATAGACCTCTCGGTTACGCGTCAAGTGACCACTACACTACGAAGGCATGAGAAGAAAGCGGGAGAAATACTTTATACGGTAATTCACTGAATTTATGTTGAGAAAGAAGTATTGCAGGATGTTTGATGTTAAATGCTAAAGATGAATTCCGAAGACGTCCTCCCACCCGTAAGAGACCATCTTTGTCTATGAATGGATAAGTAAAGGTAGTTGACTCTTCTTGGGTAAAGGTTTCTTTTCCTTAATGCAATGCAAATCACCTCGGAAATAATGATTCTGAATCCAACGAATAAAGAACTTTTCTGCTACTCTAATCTCGAGAAATGTTAACAGCATACGGCAGTTGGAGGTAATATGGCTACGAGAAACGGTCTGAGTAACAAGATGCTTTTTGCAATTAGCAATAAATCTTTGGCAGTAAGTCAGAATACGAATAATCTTGCAACGAGAAGAATAACGCTCGAATAAATTAGCTAATAAATCATTCGATTTATGTACATGAAAAACAAAAGTACGATCATATCTTTGTTCAGCCCTTACTTCAGTATCATCTTCAGATCTTAATTCATATTTAGGCCATTATTCCTCTTCCTGATGCTACGATGGTGGACCATTCCACCGTAAAGTACAATTTGGCAGGCGCTGAGGTTCAATACCACGAGAAGCAAAGTCCGCAGGATTTTCTTTAAAAGGAACATGATTCCAGTGTTTAATAGGTATCACTTGTATGATTTGAGATGTTCTATTTGCAACAAGTTTTACACTTACGTGGATGAGTGGATAGTCAAGAGAGAACTACCTTGAAATCCGTCATAAAATTCATAATTAAACATAAAGCATAAAATTCAAAATTAGACCTATTTAAAGTGTTCAAAAGAGATCGCATTAATCTGGTCAACACATATGCAGCACAAAGTTCTGGAATAGGAATGATAGGAATGGATACTTGCTCCATAGGCGCGACTTTAGTTTTTGATACCAAAAGATTAACCTTAACCGTACCATTGCATTTTTGGCGACAGTAGGCAGCTGCTGCATAGGCCAGCGAAGATGAATCACAAAATCCATGTAGTTGAATAACACTATCCGTTGTAAATATGACACATCTCGGAGTTTCACAATTATTGATTTGATTCAATGTTTCTTGAAATTTAAACCAATCATCTGAGAGGTGCTGGGGAATAACTGAATCCCAGTCGCCTTTAACTAACTATAGCTTTTGATAGAATATTTTTATCAATATAGTGCAAGGAGACAGGAGACCTAAAGGATCAAAAATGATAGCAGATTCTTCCAATATGCGTCTCTTTGTTATAGGTGCGTTGAGTCGCAGTTTAGTTTTAAAACTGAAAGTATCAGAAGTTGAATTCCAAAAAGGCTCTAAGATCTTAGAACTCGAATCAGGAGATATCGCGAAATCGGAATTCAATGAACAATGTTCCTTAAATTCAGTTAAGAATTCTACAGAATTGAAATTCCACTTCCTCAAATCAAAACCACAAGCATGTAAAATGGAAGATACTTTCTTGCAGACTGATACTGCATCATTTGTAGCATTCATTATTTTAATTAACCAAATTATTTTTAGTTTGAACTTTCCTATCGAATTCTCAAAGTTTCAGTTGCTGCCCGAGTTTAGCGCGAGTGAGATATTTATGCAAATCGCATATATCTGTTAGCAGTTTAAAAGGCAGGAGTTAACGAGGGAAAAAATAGAGCCTTGGATTTATCGCCGTAAGGCTGTGCGCGAAAAGATTTCCTGTGTCTGCTGAAAGTTCGCCTTCATAGGCAATTTGCAATTACCAGTGTTTGCTAGTGAAAATTCGCATTATTGCATTTCACTAAGAGTTAAGCTTCCCTCGCCGTCCTATTTAGAATTAAGTTAGGTATTGAATTTGTTAACACACTTTAGTTTAATATTATTTTAGTTCAGCCCAAGTAGTGGCTTACTCTCGATTTGAAGAGTTGTAAATATTTGAATTAAAGGGTCACTTTTAAACCCTCCTTCCTGACTTTGTAGTTTTTCAACACTAAGGACATAGCCTAGATCTGCTCACTGTCCTCCACATAAGGTTTCACAGTTTATGCTCACGAAAAGAGTCAAGAGATTGAAGGAGAAACCTTACAATGGCGCCCGAACAACTAAAAGGATGGAAGGAAGTTGGAATATGCCTACTACATCCCAAAATCCAGCTGCAATGCCTGATGGATTTGGATTCATAGTGGAAACCATCAGAGCAGCCATGAAGCCGGCAGTAGTTTTTGATGCCAGAGGACCTGTGAACACATTCCTGGAAAAGTTAGAAGCGCATTTTTTGCTGTATCCAGTTCCGGAACATCAGAAGGTCATATTAGCGACAGGAGCATTGAGGGGCCAAGCAGCGACCTGGTATAAGTGCATCGGAAAATGTCTGCTGGGAGAACCAGGAACGCCGACTTACACGTACGAGAATTTTAAACTAGCAATTTTGAGAGCGTTTCCTGTGGTTAAAGACCGTGCGAAACTCGAAGCTGAGTTGTTTAGCAAGTACCAACAGCGGGTGGATGAACTATCGGAATTTATTTTGAGAAAAATACAAGTCTTTAAATTATTGTATGGCACGAGGCCGGACCCGGAGATTATCCAGATAATCCTGCCCAGATTGTTACCATCGATACAAGATTTCATGGAGCTAAGAAATCCCGTAACGCTGGACAAGCTGTTTGAACTCGCCGTACAATTCGAGAGCCGGCGAGCGGCCGAAAATCAACGGAGACAATCGTATGAACAGCGGCTGCAGGGGAACCAGAATGCCGAAGGAAGAAACAGACGATGGCCGAGAACTACTGGTACCAGTCAAAATGCGAGCGGTCAACCGCGCCAAGTACAGCGCCAACAAAATAATTCCAACTACGGAAGAAAATCATTCTCCCCAGGCAGAAGCCAGCAACAGAAGAAAACACCCGCAAAGCATTTAAACTACTAAGGAATATTGCGGGGAAGGGGGTGCAATGTTCCGAGGAGAAGAAAAATCCCTCTGAAGTACAGCTAAATACGGTCATGGTGAGAAACATTGAATTACCGAGACTGCAGTTACTAATTAACAACGTACCCGCTACAGCTCTGTTGGATACCGGCGCTCAAGGAAGCTGTTTGGCAGAAGAATTTTTTAAGAAGCACTTTCGTAGATATCGTCTGCATAGCGTGGAAGGAATGAAGGTGGTAGCAGCCCAAGGAAAAACGTGTCAATGCATGGGAAAAATCGAGCTGTACATCAAAATCGGCGAAGAACAAAAAAAAATTATGTTTCTTGTAGTGAAGAACCTCCAAGCATCGGTTATTTTAGGAACAGATTTCTTTGCAGCTGTGGATGCGAAAATCGATTTTGAAAACTCCACCTTGCAAGTAACCATGGACCCAGTTAAAAAGAAATCAACACCTCCCCCTGAAGTGGATTTAAGCCATCTAACGCCCGAAGAACAGGACAAGTTTCGGGAGTTGGTAAGTAATTTCGCTGATTTATTTGATGATATTCCAGGATTCACCCAGATCGTAGCACACGAAATTAAATTAACTACGGATGAACCTATACGTCAGCGTCCTTACAAGTACGACAAAGTTAAGGAGGAAATAATAAAATACCATATTGATGAAATGTTAAGAAACAAAATAATAACTCCTATTTCTAGTGCATATGCGAGTCCGGTTGTTTTATGTAAGAAAAATAATGATTTGCCGTTAACTGATCCATTAAGGTACAGGTTCGCTATTGACTACAGAAAGCTTAATAGTATAACAAAATTTCCAACTTACCCACTTCCGGTAATTGATGAAATTCTAAGAAGTATTAAATCGACAAAATACATAACCACCCTAGATTTGACATCCGGATATTTTCAGATAAGCATAAAGCCGGAAGATGTTCACAAAACAGCATTCATAACAAAATACGGTACATATGGCTTTTTGCGTATGCCTTTTGGATTGTCGGGAGCCCCGGCCACGTTTCAGAGGTGCATGGACAAAATTTTAAGGCCGGTAATAGGAAAAAGTACATTTATTTATCTTGACGATATAATTGTTACTTCAGAATCGCTGGAAGAACATATTAAAGACCTTCGAGAAGTCTTTACTCTTTTGAAAGATGCAGGACTTAAAGTGAACATTAAGAAATGTAAATTCGCGGCAAAAGAACTCAAATATTTAGGGTACAAAATTTCTCAAAGGGGGATCGAAACAGATAAATCTAAAGTTATAGCAGTGAAAAATTACCCAATTCCGAATACAGCCAAAAAGTTAGCGACTTTCTTGGGTATGTGCTCATATTATAGAATTTTTATTAAAAATTTCGCAGAAATTGCTGAACCATTGTTAAAGTTGAGAAGGAAAAGAGTTCGTTTTGCGTGGTCTTCAGAAGCAAACGCCGCGTTTGAGAAGTTAAAAGAATCTTTAATTAATGCACCGGTTCTAAAGTTCCCAGAGAAAGACAAGGGTCTAGAAATTTATGCAGACGCATCAGATTACGCAATCGGAGCCGTGTTAACACAAAATAGAAAAGCGATTGCCTTTTTTAGTCGTACATTGAATGATACGCAAAGAAATTATTCGGCAACGGAGCGTGAAACTTTAGCAGTGCTCGCAGCTGTTCAAAAATTTTGTGTATATTTTGGGAGTTCTCCCGTAACAGTATATTCAGATCATGCGGCAGTTACCAGATTATTTTCAGGAAAGAATCTTTCGCCACGCTTAATTCGGTGGACCCTAAAGTTGCAAGAATTTAATCTCATTATCAAACACACACCGGGAAAAGACAATGTAGTGGCCGACGCATTATCTAGAATAAAGTTAGACGAGAACGGCGAGAAAGTAAAAATAGCGATGCTTCAGGCAAAGGTCATTGACTCTCGAGAGACTGTAATAGAAGAAATTGCTAGGGATCCCGAATTCGGAAATATTTATAATTATTTAAAAGACCCAGATAACTTCCAGCATATAGACATTAATGCAATACGAAGCAGAGCACAGAACTATGAAATCATTGATGGTCTCTTATTTTATACTAAAGTTACGAATCAAAATAGTGAATACAGACCAGTCATCCCGGCCAAATTAATTTTAAGTATCTTGCAAGAGCTCCACGATTCGCCTGTCTCGGGCCATTTTGGAATTAGAAAAACAATACAACGCGTACGCGAGGCGGTATATTTTCCGCAATTACAAAAGATAGTTAAAAATTACTGCCAGACTTGTCACACGTGTCAGATAAATAATGACGTAAATTTCCGCCCGGCCGGGTTATTAACTAGTATTGAGTCTAGGTTCCCCAATGAAATAATTGGTATTGACCTCTTAGGCCCCTACCCCAGGAGTCATGTAAATAAGGCACGATTTTTATTAGTCATTGTGGATCATTTCAGTAAATGGGTTGAGTTGATACCACTTAAGCGGGCTTCAGCAAAAGTCGTTGCAGATTCGTTTTTGAACAAATATATTTTAAGATATGGATGTCCAGCGAGGGTGATTAGCGATAATGGTCCCCAGTTTGTAAGCAGTACATTTAAAATGATGTGTGACAAGTTGGGCATTAAGCATATGAAAATGGTACCCTACCGCCCACAATCAAATATAGCGGAACGGGTAAATAAGAATATTGTAAAATTGATTAGAAATTATGTGCAAAAGCACCATTCTAACTGGGATGACTGCGTCGAAGAATTTGCATTCGCCCTCAGAACGGCTAAGCACGAGACAACGAAGAAATCCCCCGCCGAATTGTTTTTGGGCAGGAAGATAATGACCCCCTTAGATAAATTATTTTATGTGAAAGATAGAGCGCCGGAATTTCAAATGGGTGAAATAGAAAAAATGTTGAAGGAGGCAGAAAAGTGCTCCCGGGAAGCGCAAAAGAAACAAAAGATTTACTACGATTCAAAAAGAAGAACCGTAGAATATAAAGTGGGGGAGGAGGTGTTGAAACAAGCCCACGCACTTTCATGCGCAGCAAAAGATAAGGTCGCAAAATTTTGCCCAAGATGGCATGGTCCTTTTGAAATTACAAGAATAGTTGAATGCCGTGCATATTTAAAGAATGAGAAGGGCGAAGAGACTGTGGCAAATTTCGATCAAATTAAACATTATTATCGAAGAGCTAATAATAATATTTTGAAAGACATGTTGCAGGGTCCAGCCTCACAGAATTTTTCTAAGATTCAAGAGCCCCAACCAGGTCCCTCAAAAACAAGAGAACCCAGTTTGAAAAGGAGGTTACCAGAAGAGAGGAAGCCGCAGCCGAAGAAAAGACCACCCCAAAAAGAAAAAAGGACAAACGCTAAGCAACAGTCTCAGCAACCAAAGCGTCTAAGGAAGGAACGTCCAAATGAAAACACTATGAAAGCTCCACCACTACGGAGGGAACAGAACGGCGAGAAGCGAGCCGCCGAAGGTGCCAACCCACAACGAAGGAGCCTACGAGTGCAGGAGAAGGAACGAGCCAGTCTGGAGAGGGAGCAAAGACTTCAGCACAAACGGAAAGCGCCACCCACCATTCGTCCCAACAAGGTGTTTCTGGAGGAAAGAAGATCGACCAAACGAAAGGCAGCCCCAGAGTTTCAATCTAGGAGTAACAAGCAAAGAATAGCCCAAGCCACAGTATATCCAACCTTTCAGGAATGGACAAAAAAACGCCTAAAAGACTGGCAGAAAGATAAGTAGATTCTTTATTTTCTTTTAAAATTCACACAGTTATGTTTCTGATTTAAGTGCAAGTTGCAGATTTAAAAGGGAAGTTACCCGAGTCAAAAGCCGGTTGCCGAAAGCGTAAAGGACACGCTTGAAGGAACAACTTAATTATGCAGCGGAAGAAATTCGAGAGTTCAGTTGAAAAACTGTGAGACTTCGTGAAATGTTCTTTGTAATCCAGAACATGGGATTCATCGATTTTAGTCAAAAGACTCTCTGTAAATAGGAAATTGAATTGTGTTAATTAAAAGCAACTAGTACGTAAGTTGTATAGCAAAACTGTTGTATTATATTTTTCTATGTATAAATAATGAATGCATTTAATGTAAAACTGTTTTCTATGTAATGCATGATTTGTTGTAAGCCTTAAGCACTGGTTTTGTTTATATCGAATATTTTGGAAAAGCGTAAAGGATACGCAAGTTAAAATTAAAATGTAATGTAAAAGCGTAAAGCGCGCTAAATTAGAAAGTGAATATATAAGTGTTATTTAACGCAATGAGCATTTAAAGAAAATTTGAATTGAAGATTGAAAGAATGAATTATATGTATGAAATGCAATTGAAATGTTTGAATGTTGTACGTAGTGTTCTCTGGTTTCACACAAAAGTTTAAAGTTCATTTCATGTTAGAACCTCAGGGCATTTCAGATTTGTTTTAGGGGAAGTCTGAGGTCTTGAAAGTCGAAGAATTAACCCCAATAGAATTGAAGTCAGGTGGTAGTTGTGAACACTTGACAAAGTAAAACTGCGTGTTTTTCACAAACACCACATTTGGCCAGAGAACAAGGGGGAAGTTTTAAAAATGAATGAGTGTAAAATGAATGCGTTTGGCGAAAAGCGCTAATAGAAATTAAAAAACGCGAATACCTAAAGCGCGAATAAAAGTCATTACGGAAAGCATCAGAGGAAGGGAATGTTGTACTTTTCAGGTGAAATGTACTTATAACATGAAATTAAAATTTATTTCCTTCCAGATTGGAAGGAACCAGATAGTATCCAGCCAAATTCCTGATGGATCTTTTTGATGTGAAGACGGAAAAAGATATTCTATGTTAAAATATCTAAGACACAAACAGAGAGTTAAACTAAATTTAAAACTTACAATTGTAAAGGATGGCGAATAGGAAGGAAAATTTAGATTTAGAATTTAGCATCTTCACTAAAAGCCGATTTTAGGCTACTTAGTTTCAGACTACTAAATTCTGGGAGCAACTATGTAGCATTCATTATTTTAATTAACCAAATTATTTTTAGTTTGAACTTTCCTATCGAATTCTCAAAGTTTCAGTTGCTGCCCGAATTTAGCGCGAGTGAGATATTTATGCAAATCGCATATATCTGTTAGCAGTTAAAAGGCAGGAGTTAACGAGGGGAAAGACAGAGCCTTGGATTTATCGCCGTAAGGCTGTGCGCGCAAAGATTTCCTCTGTCTACTGAAAGTTCGCCTTCATAGGCAATTTGCAATTACCAGTGTTTGCTAGTGAAATTCGCATAATTGCATTTCACTAAGAGTTAAGCTTCCCTCGCCGTCCTATTTAGAATTAAGTTAGGTATTGAATTTGTTAACACACTTTAGTTTAATATTATTTTAGTTCAGCCCAAGTAGTGGCTTACTCTCGATTTGAAGAGTTGTAAATATTTGAATTAAAGGGTCACTTTTAAACCCTCCTTTCTGACTTTGTAGTTCTTCACACTAAAGGACATAGCCTAGATATGCTCACTGTCCTCCACATAAGGTTTCACAGTTTATGCTCACGAAGAAGGTCAAGAGATTGAAGGAGAAACCTTATACATTAACTGTATTTGAACCCGACAATAAGTCGTTCATATACATATCCTCTTGCTATATCAAACCTGGATTCAAGTGCACTGATAGCTTTATGTAATGTGAAAAAATAAAACTCTGCCTTATGTTTCAAAGTAGGATCTTCTATCGGATCATCTCGCCTCATAGTCGAAATTAACATTCCTTCTTCGAACTCTATGACTTGGCTGGGTGAGCTCAAAATTAGCCGGTATTCAATTTTGTCGGCGAGTTCTCGAGCATTGCAAAGCATTTCATTAAAGGCTGTGTCCGATCTAAGATCCTTGAAAAAATCTTTACAATTTTTCAAGTGCTCCATAGCAGATGGTAAAGTATAGTCTTTTGTCTGCAAGAGCCTACTTATAGGATTGATACATCTTAAGATTCTGTACCAAATTACAATGCGCATAAGAACTTAAATTGTTTAACACAACTTAATAGTCTAGAAGCCTCAACTCTTACAGAGTTGTCAAACTCCGAATTATTACAAACAGCATATAAAGCATCGTATATCCCTCCTAATTGATACCTTAGTTGTTTTAATGCATCTGTTCGGCTCTCCCAACGAGCATCACTCAGAGGTTTTAAAGTAAGTCCGTGAACATATTTTATTAATATGGTCCATCGAAACGTTGATGAGGAAAAAAATAGATATATTTTTGGACTATATTAAAAAATTGGCAGCTTCGAAGGATGCTTTTGCCATGTCGTTAACTACCAAGTTTAATGAGTGGCTGCTACATGGGAGGTAAAATGATCTTGGATTTAACGCATTTATTCTAGATTGCACTCGTGACTTATTGCCTCTCATGTTGGCCCCATTATCGAACGTCTGTCCCCTCGTATCCTGCAAATTCAATCCTTTAAATATTAGAGTTGAAAGTTCATACATAGCCAGTAGATCTTTCAACCGGAAGAAAGCCTAAAAAGCTTTCATTAATTTTAATGGAAATTTCCTTGGGATTGGATTTGTCAATGGATACATACAGATCTTACTAAGCCTGTCATTCGCTCAATCTTGCTGATATCAGAAATACAATCTAGAATTATCGAATAATATTTAGCTTTTTTAATCTTACTAATAATATGAGATGTTATATTTTCACCTAAAAGAAAAATTAATTAATTTCGAATTTCTTTTCCGAGATAGTGCACTTTAACTTCCTCTTTTTCAAGCACTCTGCGGAGTTGCTCTTCCATTACTGAATCAAACTGAGCAAGTAATTGAATAATTTGTAAAAAAAATATTCAATTACTTGCTCAAATCGTAAAGTTTGTCACTTGTACCTCGGAGGGCTAAACAATTTTGAGCAAGAATTTTTATTGTTGCAACAATTCGTAGAAGCACCTCATACCAATTATTTATTTCTGCGGTAATGAGTCTTTGTGAGTGACTGTGAATCGTTTTAGAGTACTGCATTCTTTGACTTAATTCAATCCAAGACTTTGGATATGTTTTTTAGAGGTTTCATGTTGATTTAAAGTCTCAGCGGGGTGCTTCCAATCTTTAAAACCTCCCATAGAAAGGGAACTTAAAATAGAATCAAAACGTTTGCACCAAAAGCAATAAACACAGTCTTTTGTAGTTGAATAAACTAACCAATTACGCATGACTTTTTCACCATTTTTCATATTTCTCAAATAAATAATTACACGGAAAACTGTATTCCTTTAATGGCTGAGGTAGTCTTTCTTTTACCAAAAAAGTATATTTCTACTTCTGATAAGCTAGTTGGCCAGGAACTCCGATCTGAGTTTATTATTGTACCAAATGTCTCTTCTTTAGATATCTCTGGAGAAGGTTCAGTAGACGTCCCTAGAGTTGGTTCAGTGAACGTCCCTGGAGTAGATTCTTTGTATGTTCCTGGGGTAAGCTCCATTTGAGGAATACCGGTATCTTGATTGGTAATGGCTTCATAATTAAGAATTTAAGCAGCTTCTAGTATTCCAGTGCCTTTATCGTTCCTTTTCATGCCTTGTAGATAACTTAACAGACTTCCAGACGTTTTTGAATTTGAACTTGCTTTTCGACTCTTTTTCCTTTATACTGAGCACCCGATAATCTTTTGCGTCCATCAGACATTCTAACAACAAAAACAACTAAAATTAAGAAAATGTTTCGATAAAAAATCATTGTGTTTTATTTAAACGAAACAGAGGCGTTTTCGAGTATTTTTTGAATGTTATAAGGCGATATTTCGTTGGCTTTGTTTAAGGTAAAGTGTAAAAATCCATGACTGGCGTTTCGGATTTAATCAAACCTTCATAAGAGCCTCAAGGTTTGATTAAAACCTAAGTGCCAGCCATAGACTAGAAACTACTTTTTTAACACTATTCCCTAAACAAAGCCAACAAATTTATCAAACTTATCCAAATGTAAATTTAGAAAGCAAATTATATTCTATTTTTTAAGCAGTAAAAATATTTCGCAAACAATTTTAGAAAGACCTTGGTTTATACCAATGGATTAATGCATTCTCTATTGGGCGTTTTTCAAAAACCATTTTAATAAAAAGTTTAAAAAATAGAACTGACTTTAAAAAAAAGCACTAAAAAGTGTAAAATTATTTTTAACCGACTTCGCTGAAGTAATGCAAAGTAAATCCATATATTTTTAAAATCGGGTGCCTTATGTTTTTTTTGGAAAGTAAACCTTATTTAATCGAAAAACTTTAATTTCTTCCACCCCTTAATATTAACCCTAAAGGCGAAAGGGATAGTTTCTTAAAGGTTTTAATTTTGCATTTTATTTGTATTCCCAGTGGCTTTATTCACATCAAAGTTTAATTATTTTCGGGAACTTTTATTTTTATCAACCCCTAAATGTTACCCCCAAAATTAAGAGATGGCATTTTAAATCACCTTTTTTAAGAATGGTACCAATTCGATAACATACCTTACCAAACAAAAAAAAAGATCATTCAAATCGGTTGAGATATGTCGAAGTAATCGCCGGACAAACATAAAAATAAAAAAAGGATCGAATTGATAATCTCCTCCTTTTTTGAAGTCGGTTAAAAATACCTGAAAAAGCCTCGCTTAAAAAGAAACATCCTCTAGAAGCTATTTAAATATTTCTTGAGAAAAACTGAATATTTTTTAATTATTCTACTCACCTTACTTTTGTAACACAAGTTTAAAAAGGCCCGGTAAATAGTAATTGTATTATAACGCACTCTACTTCGCTAGCAAGCAATATGCAAGGCTATTATTCCATAAATAAAACGATAGAATTGCCTTTTTTTCCTTTTACAGTCACGGTCACGGTTAAAAGCGTTGAAAGCTTGTCAGGACTGATTTTTCTCGCCCGCTCACGTTTTCATACATGTTTCGACAAATTAAGACACACGGTAAAAAATTCTATTACAGCACTTTGTATGTGTGTCCATTTATTTAAATTATAATAAAAAGAGTGATTTTGTTTACGTTTTAAGCTATTTTAAAGTGGGAATTTATTATGCTTGCTTCATAAACTAGTTAATTTTACAGGCAATTTGCCTCTTCCTAAGGTTGCCGCACCGAGCAGGGGCCCGTCTTGCCCGCCCCAGCGCCGGGGCTGTAGAATAACATGAGGATATATGAAGTTAATTTGGAAGGCATGGAAGTAGACACGTATGATAAGACTGTTTGCTGCCGAGAGTGAAAATGGCGGGGGGGGGTCATGGTTTGAGCAGCCATATCGTGGTATTCCATGGGATTCATCATTACTGCGTAAAGTCACATTACTCACATTATGTGACCATTTTGGCTGATCAAGTCCATCCCATGGTACGAATTTTGCTTCTCAATGGTGATGCCGTATTCCAAGATGACAGATCTCCTGTTCATTCAGATGACATCGTTCAGGACTGGTTTTCTGAGCATAAGGGAGAATTTTCACATCCACCACAGTCACCAGATATCTGTAGTATCTTAAAAGAAGAAAAAAAAGGTTTTCTGTGTTAATTATGAACGATTAAGAATGTTCTCCATATATAAATCGTAACGACACAGACTGAAAACATTTTATAAATTTTAGCTTGTTGTCATAGCGTTAAATAATACAGCCGTCTTGCTCCCGAAGACATCAGAGATGAAACTTGATTTCTGAGGAGTTAAAAAATAGCATCGAACTGTCCTGTGCGTTTCCGATTCAGCAAATAAGAATTTACATATTATATTGATAAATAATTTAAATATATAAGCCTCTTTACTTTTCTTTTACATTTTCGAAATTTCTATTAAAAAAAACATGAAGATTTTCGTGAAATAATGTCTGAAGAAGACAGGAGTTGCTTATTACAAGTATTAGTATTTTCAAAATTGTTAATGCTTTTTCACTGGATAAGACTTTTGAAATATCCCTAGGTATCCCTGAATACTAATCGCAATCCAAAGCACATTTGCTTCAGTAAAGCATGTCGCGTAATTTCTCTGTCGAGTAATTTCTTTGTTTTTAAGCTCTGTTAGCAAGAAATGTTTCCCGAGAGACAGAATTAATCGCTCTCTAGCGTAAAATCGCGTGCTATTCTAAGTTTCTCATTAAGAATCAAATTTGGAAAAAACTTTCCGCTATTAAGTTCGTTCCTCCTTCGCGGCGGAAAAATTAATTATGTTTCTTTTCGTGTTATCTTATTCTTTCGAAATGTATAATCAACTTCCATTCTATTTAAAGAAACTGACATTACGCTGTTCTTTTGCTGTTCTTATGAAATGCGAAGTAAATATTAATATTGTCTACTTCTAGTACTTTATTATGATTTGTTAGAAAAAATAATTTTATGCAATTTCATATCTAGCAGTCTTCGTTTTTTAACTTAGCATGTCAAAAGAGGCCTTTTTTAAAAGTAACATTTCATATATCTGGAAGCGATACCGTTTTATCAATATCCTTCGTTACATAATGTTCATAAGATATTTTTAGTTGTACCATAACTTCGATTATCCAGAAGTTAAATCAAACGGCTTTGGTTTACTCTTTTCATGATGAAATAAAATTAAGGATTCTTGCTAATTTATTTGAGTTTTTAAATGTTTCGTTTATTTAAATCTTATAAAAAATAAAACAACATAGTACACATTTTTAAGAAAGTATTCAACTAATTTTGATGAATGAATGACACATTCACACAAACTGACTTAACAGGTCTTAAAAGCTCTAGATTGGCACATAGTATTAGCAGAAGAATTGCCTATTAACAGCAATCAAAAGACAGTTATGCATTTTCCGCTTTTACTTAGACCTATCGTTCCTCTGAAGCTTCGATATGCATAACAAATAGTGTTTTAGTACGGTTATCTATAAGTGAAGTTAAAAATCTATAAGTGAAAAAATTAAATTATAAAATTATATTATAAAAAAGCACATGTCAAAGAACAAACGTTAAAGAAATTAACATTGAGCAAAAAAAAAGAATAATCATCATGTGAGTAACTTTCCAGGGCTTTAGTTTCCTAAAGTTAAAGGAACTTTCAGCTCAGAGAGCGAAAATAATGACAAACTTGTGCTTTTATGATATCCAGAGACAAAATTTGAGAATGTCATAGATAAATTATTAAACCCTAGATTCTCTGACGTATCGAATTATGCTTTAAATTAAAATGACCAACAAATGTACCTGTGTCTTTTAAACGTTCAAACCTTTTTTTCCCTTCCCAATTATCTGTCTCTAATAACGCTTTGATGTGTCAATATTGATGTTAATCCTCATCGACCGCACGGAGAGAACTAAACATTTTTGACTGTTCATTCTTGATGTTAACACATCGAACGCACAGAAAGAATTGAAATTTTTTGACCGCTGAATAATCTCTCTCAGATTGGTTTCGATTAATCTCATTTTGGAAAACATTGCTTGTAAACAGAAACATTGATAAGATAATTGCATATGGGGCGGCTTAATACTGAAACATCAATGTATTTTCATTTCTTACGCTCATATGCATATTTTAAGCATAATCTTTATCGTTTTTCATAATATGGTTGTAATATCAAATGGTGTCGAGGTTAAAGTCCTTTTTCTACTAGTTCAGAAGGAAAAAAACAAGACGAACCAAATCGTTAAAATAGAATGTATTATTGCTGTTCTTTAGCGAGTTTTCGTTAACTAAATAAGAAAGTACTTAATTATTACTTTTGGCGTACCGCCAGCTGCAGTTACACGTCCACGCCACACATTTTCTTTTAGCCTTTTTGAATCATATTAACCAAGATGCTGATGTCACTTCCAATGTTAGCAATAACAACTAAAGTAAAAATATGTGATAACTAAAATAAACAATAACTAAAGTAGGCAACTCGCCTTAAAACTCATTCATTTCATAATATCGTAAAACTAACGTCAAAGCAGCTCAGAGAAAGACAATCATAAAATTAAATCATAATAATAAGGCTTGTAACATCCTATGGATTGTATTATTGGAATTTTAAAATTCACAGTTTTAAATAAATGAAAATAATAACTTACACGTTTTCCAAAATAAAAGGTGTAAACCTTTACGGTTCCATTTCAAGCTGTTTTACAAATCGTTGCCATCCATAGCTTCAAAACAAAGAATAATTCAGTTAAGCATTTTGATATTTTCCAACGTTTTCAGATACTAAATTAGGATATTTGTGCATTCACAGTTCGTATAAACTTTGTCAATGTCAGAAGCGGGAGGAAAATTGTGGAGTGAGTTTTACAATTCCAAGCAGTAACAATTTTTATAGATGAAGATATTCGAAGCAAATCATTCGGTTACTTTCCTAAAATTACAACCCAAATACAAACAGTGTAACGAATATAAAGAAAAGTATGACAACACTTAAGACTCCGTAAACGTGAACATTGCTCAGTTGACTTGCGTCCACGGCACATGCCTTCGCCTTTTCTAATATAAGATGATAGAAAAAGAGTTTATTAGCTCCTTCTGTTGACCTAAACGTTAACAAACGCAGCTAGTAGTTTTCTGAAAAGCTGAATGCAAAAAAGGATTAGAACAGAGATTACTGTCAGAACCTAAAGAATTTTTTATGTAAGATGGTATTTATGGATTCAGATTTTAAATTACGTCCAAAGGGGCGTTTGTTAACGTTTTGTGTGTTACCTTTATTTATTAAGCATCATGTTCTTCGCACTGAAACCATAAAATTCAGTTCAACCGCGATATTGCAAAATAATTTTAAAATCGGTATATCCTTAGAATTTCCGATACATAGTTCCACGCGCTTTCGATAAAAAGGTTCTTTTCCCCGTAGAGTGTTGCCATTGCTCGCTTTTAAATCGTTTGAGCTTGTTCATTAGAAATTCGTTAAGTTTTTACAAATTATGAAATAGATAATAAAACAAATTCCAAATTCCAAATTTGGGCTTCTAGATGCGCATATTCGGGTGGAAATGTACGTTATTCAAAATTGGATGGTTCTAGGTACCGTTGTTTCAACAAATTTGGAGAAATATACAAACATTTGTGCAGATTCTTCATTACATAATTTCTTTAAATATAATACAGGGCTGCAAGACTTGGTGGCAACAGTTTAAAAAGTAATTCAGACTTTTAATGCTTCCGACGCAAAATCGCAAAACGAAAACAACAGTCCTTCAGGCACAAAGCCCCTTTGGACTATAAAAAAGTCTTCAGTTCTATATCGTCCGTTCTACTGGGCCGATTGACGAAATTTAAATTGCGTTTTCCATGTCTGGAAAAAGAGATTTAGGATATATATTATATATATATATATATAGCACTGTTCTAATGTAGGTATTTTGACACAAAATCAGACTTTTTCTAAAATGACATGCCCTTATTTTTTCTATATTTCGATTCTATGACTCAAATTATGCCTAGATGTTAAACTTTATAATTTTTGGTGAGAGAAATTAAAAAATTTATCTTGGCGGATTTTTTTCAGTTTGCTCTAAGAATAATTCACTTGGCGAACTTCTAATTCATAGCAACCTATTTTCCTTTCCTTTTTTTCATTGTCCAGGAGCGGGAAAAAATGTCACCGGTCATACTTTCAAATAATTTTAACAGAGTATGTAAATCATATTCTTGCGTGCGTACGTGTTCGTAATATATTGAATGCACAAGTCCGATAAAAAGTTAATAAAATTTATTCTAATCACAAGAAATATCACAAAACGCTGGATTATTCCTCAAAGATATTCGTATAAAATCACTGTATCACGCAATATAAACAGTAGCTATATTTTAAAATACTAAAACGTCAAATAGAACGCAATTCAAAGCGCAGAGAAAACTAATCCGATCTCACTGCAAATTCGCTACAATCAACAACAGCAGTTATTTAACCAACAACTAATAAACAACTGAGTTGAGATGTTTGTCTCCGGCATTCATAGTTTTTTAAATCGGCGCGCGAGTCAGTTCTAGCAATTTCTGGAAAGCAAAAAGATTAGAATTACGGTTACGGATAGTCAATTACATTTATTCAAATTTAATATCAAATACCGAGATAAACGTTTATTCAATGTTAAATGCATTTGCTCTCATATTTTTGCATTTTCGGCGTAGCTTTCTATTAAAATATGTCACGCGCTGCATTGTACGTGGAAATAAATTAAAAAATATCTAACTAAATACAAAATTCGTAATACTACCCCCTTCCCAAGGATTGCATGCCCCGAGAAGTACAACCTTTGGACAGGAAGCTATATTTACAACCAAAGCATCAATTCAATAATACACATAACGTTACAATAACAAACAACATAAACAATAATTGCAATAAATAACTTAAAACAAATCAAATACTAAATACAAATCAAATCAATACAATGTTAACAAAAAGGATTATAGTCTTATACTATTTACAATTATATACACTACGTACTATGGCCATAATAAGGAGCTAACCTGTCGAAATAAACGACTTTAGGCTTAGAGTTCGATGACTTACGGATCCGAACCACGACTTCGTTCCGCCTGTTTAGGACTGTGTAGGGACCATCCCAAGGTGACTGTAGTTTCGGACAGAGTCCTTTCCGTCGAGTCGGATTTCACAATCACACCTTGCCTCCTTCTTGGAATCGATTTACAGTAGCCTCGTATCTTGTGTCGGATGGGTCTACGTCTTTTCCGTCGTTAAGTTGACTCGCTCTCGCGCAAAATTGTGCATCACTTCAAACCGGGCCTGGAGATTTTGGAATTTTCCCTCAGGCGATGAAGGCGCATCCGGAGGGCGGCCAAATAAGATATCACAAGGCAGACGATGGTCACTACCAAAGAGCATCTGAGATGGGGAATAGCCGGTAGTCTCGCATTTCTTTTCGATCCTAGTATGATTTCGACAGCTTTCGGAGCAGGGTCTTTCAGACAAGGCGTCGACCTTTCTAGGTGAGGAGCCTTTCTGATGATGGATAGTTATGTCCTCTGATGCTGAAAGCAGTTTATTGTTTTTGAAGTCCAAGAAAAAGTGGTATTTCCTTAAAGAGTCCAGTCTGAGTACGCAAGGGTCTGTAATCCACATATGCCGTGTGATAGTAGGTGGCACTTCCAAACGTGATATTCAAGTTTAATTTCCCATCTGTGTCCACTGTATCACCAGATGAAGTTTGAAGGGTAACACAGGATGGCGTTAAAATGAGTTTAAGTTGTTGAGTTAAATCTTTCCGAATGATGGTAACATTAGCTCCTGGGTCAATGATCATATTGCAAGGAACTCCATCGATATGCCCATTGATGGAGAGTCCATTATTTTTGCCACTCACTGCAGAAATCTGAA
>KK113230.1:408106-461867 GCA_000611955.2 Stegodyphus mimosarum
ACCGCTTTAAACTGGGGCCTTTTATTTTATGGCAAACTTCGCCCCTCGAGATGGCCACTAATTAGTTTCCCTCCTATTTGATAGACGCGGTCCTAACTTCCATACCCTGGAGGGCTCCGCAGTTTCTTCGTATGTGGCCTTCAGCACCGCAGTTCCAGCCCTTTAGTGTTTGTTTCATGTCACTCCTATTCCGCCTCAAGATTGACTTGTCTAGTTAAATCGTTTAGACAAGCAGTTAATTGATCCAGTGGCTCTTGTACTTAAACAGTTCAGACTGAGGGGCGAACTCTGCGAGTTGCTTGCAGAGCTGCCTCGAGTTTAATGGCGTACACCAGGGTGCTTTTTAAATACTTCACATCCGCCATTCTCAGAGCTTTCTGTTTTTCGTGATCCCGGATGCCATCGATAAAGTACTGCAGGGACAGGATTTCTCTTGTTTCTCTCGGACACTTCGTAAAGGCGAGGTGAGACAACTTTTCAACATCCGTGGCGAGCTTCTGGAGTGTTTCTAGTAGCTTCTGTTGATGGTATTTTAATTGAAGCCTGCTGTAGTCTTTCAAACATTTCTCCGTAAAGCGAAGCTCCAATGCGCCGCATAGAGCTTCGAAATCCTGGGAAAGTTTGAAGGATATCCCCTGCGTTTGCTCTCAGTGGAGCGACGAGATGAAAGATTTTAGCTTGTGAGTACCATCCGTTCGCTTCCACCACTATTGAGAATTGTGACTTATACCTTGCCAAGAGGTCTTCCCATTATATGTGGTTAACTTCAGAGACATACGAGCGGGCATGATTAAAAATTTAAAACCCTCAGAATTACTTCCTGTTATCGCTATGCACTTCTTTAAAGTGGTAACTTCTTTGGCCACAGCAGCAAAAACCCTGTCCTCAATTTGTTGTTGGACCTCTTTCTTCCATTCGTTGCTCTACAGCAGAAACGTTTTCTTCTATTTGTTCTTTTGCAGAACAAACTTTTTATTCTATTTCTGAAAGTCTTTTTTTAATGTTATTTTTTACAGCGTCTGTTCGGCCTTCCATAGCCTCAAATTTGTTTTCTGCTATGCACATAATTTCGTTTTTCATTTCTTCTTGACCTAAATGAATGGCCTTCATCTCCTCCTTAATGGATTCTTTAAAGGATGCTTGGTCAGCTTCCTTTTTTTCTTGGAATGCAGCAAAATCAGTGACGAGCTGTCTTGATTGTTGTTCCGTCGCTCTTGTGATTGGCATCCAACCTCCGTTCTGACACCAAAAAAGTGTTGCACGCGTATGGATTCGTAACACACTGAATGCACAAGTCCGATAAAAAGTTAATAAAATCTATTCTAATCAGAAGAAAATAATGAAAAGCTGGATTATTCCTCAAAGATATTCGAACAATATCACAATATCACGCAATATAAACAGTATAAAAATATATTTCTAAATACTAAATTTTTAAATAGAACGCAATCCAAAGCGCACAGAAAACCAATCGGATCTCACCGATAATTCGCTACGATCAACAGCAACAGTTATCTGAACAGCAACTAAGGAACAACGGGGCTGAGATGTTTTTCTCCGGCTTTCATAGCTTTTTCAATCAGCGCTCGAGACCGTTCTAGCAAATTCTGGAAAGCAAAAAGAGTAGAATTACGGTTACGGCTAGTCAATTACGTTTATTCAAATTTAATATCAATTACCAAGATAAACCTTTATGGAATGTTTAATGCACGTGCTCTTGTATTTTTGCATTTTCGGCGTAGCTTTCTATTAAAATATGTCACGCACTGCATTGCACGAGAAAATAAAACCATTTTAATAATAATTCTATTAAAAATATCTAATTAAATACAAAATTCGTAACAATATTTGCGTTATTATCGCTTGTAATAAATAAGCCAAATTTCAAAATGCGCCACAATGTAAATTCATCTTAGGAAATATATATTAGGAAATTTTGAATAAAAAATTCTAATTTTTTGCAGGTATGCTTAGAAATACACCTACTTTAAAAGATGATGGCAAAAATTGTACTGCTTATAATTCAAAATACTTTTCGAAAAATTTATAAAAATTACTTGAATATACAAATTTAAAAAATAAGTCACAAGAATGGGCGAATTTTATTTGGAATGAACCTAAATTTCGAAATGGGAAAAGAAGAATCGAGTAAGTTAAATAAATAAAGAGATATTAACGAATATATACCAAATCCAATTAACTTTAAGGAGCTAAAATTTTGAGAGTTAATATTTTAAAAACTACTCGTGCAATTTTTATAAAATTTGGCAGTTCGTCATACTTTGAGTCGTAGAATCGAAATATGGAAAAAAAGTGGTATGTCATTTCAGAAAAAGTTCGATTTTGTGTCAAAATATCTATATTAGAGCAATGTTATATATAAATCTAATACATATCCTAATTGGATATGTATTGGCACGAAAAGCGCAAATTGAATTTCATCAATCGGCTAGATAGAACGGGAGATACGGAACTATCCTTTTTTTAGTGTACAAGCAGTTAAGTCTGAGAACCAAGAAATATCATCAGAAGAAAGTGAGGAGGACAATGCCAATCCTCCCACCGGCAGCAAATGTTGCACGCTTTGGCCACAGAACGTTTTGTTGCAACATCCGAATAGACCGTAATTTTTCGAAAACCAAGAGTACATCTGGCCGTGAAGTTACCAGGCATTTTCGTTCCCATCTGCCAGATGTGCTTTCCTTGTCTCATAAAATAACAATACATACTACAGTATATTATATATATGCTGTCATAGAAAAACTGTCGTAGTGCATTGATTATTGTACTGTAACTTGAAAAAAGAACTCACAGATAATTTTCTGGTGAAGCATTATATAGGAATGTTTGTATTGTACCTATATACTGTAAATGGTTAATGTGTGGAAAAGAGTGATTCTAAAAGTAAATTTCCAGTTTCTAGGTAACACGAACTATTAATTTTCAGATCCCTTGCAATTCGTGTTAACAAGGGTTTACTGTAGTAGGTAGACGATATTTCTCATATATTCATGTCTTAGTGCTCGTTATGATAAAATTCTGAAACGAAAGAAGATTAACAAAGTTTCTTTTTTCTTTTGAGATGAAAACCTATTTAAATTCCGACGGAGAAATAAGTGGAATACATAAGAAACAAAAGCCGATAATATATAGCTAAACGTTTAAAACCTTTCGGCGTAAATTTCTGTGTATACGATTTTGAGCTTTCTGTGCGTAAATCTCTTGACTCGACGTAAATTTTGGTATATCAAGAAGAATTGTTTAGCAGAATAAATAAATGAGAGCTACTGTCAAAGTTCTTACTCAGATGTGCGTTTATGAATGTTAAAATCATAGACAGAAGAAGCGAAAGTAATGGAAAATGTCTCACGTTCTTTGTTTCAGATTTTTGCGCACTGGCTCTGTTCAAACAATATTTCTTCCTCTTACCAATGAAATAAAAATGCCATTTTCTCTCTATCCCAGATAGTATTACAAAGTATTATGCAATTTGTTTCTTCTTTTTTTGAAACTTATGATCTTGAGCAAGAAAGAGTCGAGAACTATGCAGATTAGCTCACTTTTATAAGGGCAGGATGACTATGAATCATTATTGCAAATGTTAAAGGTACGGTAAAAATATGTGTTTTATATTTCATATTTTTATTTGTATTAAAATTAAAAGCATTCCATTTTTAGACAAAAGTATTGATTCAGTTTTTTTCGCGAAGTGTCTCCTTTATGAAAAAATTAAGCGAATTAAAACGGAAAGGAATTTGTTTTTATTAAATAAAAAGGAATTAAATGTATCAGAGATAGAATTCATCAACAAAATTCTTTATTTACAGAAAAAAAATAACGTACAGAAGACTTAAAAATAAAAGTTAAAAATACTGATATAACATTAACAAAATTATGTTGGATGCATCTGACAGAAAATGTGCTTTCTCTTTTTCAGTGACAAGCAATGGAATTTTATAATCTTCTTTGCTTTACCTTCGTCGACATAGCCTTTCTCAGTCATGTAGAAACTAAGCACGAAATGTACAAAAGCTCTCACAGAGTGAACAAGAGCTGCTCGAAAAGAGTACAAACAAGAAACATTGCTGCAATGAGTGCAACAAGGGTTAGATGATCGATTTTAATTCAACACGCATTGCTTACATTTCATAAAATTTTGGTATGCCAAATGCACTTTTAATGTATAAAAATATTTTTACTTCTTTTATCATATTTTTAATGAAGTTTAAATGTTCTTTCTTTTTTCCCTCTATTTTCACTCAAAATGTAGATAAAATATCCCACATTTATACAAAAAGCAATTTTTGTAACTGAGTAATACTACTGTAGAAATTTCACTTTTATATTTTATCTCATGTTTAAAATAAGTCAACACAATAAGAAAATCGCAAAAGCTCTCAGAAGGTAATATCATTGGCAAACATATTTTTAAGCAAAATCAACACAAACCGTAGTTTTATTTTTTTTTAATTTGAAGTCGAAAATAGTGGTTTATTACAAATAATGCTTGTGTAGGTAGGTTAATTCTCAGAATGTCTCAGAATTATTGCAATGATTAACAGAATTATTGCAAAAATACTTCTGATATTTGCAAATATGCAAACATAGGGCACATTCTCAGAATCTTTACGAAACAACCACTTTAAGGAATATTATACTTTCTTGAAAAATTTACTGGCCTCTTGTCTAAACGTTCAGATTTTTCCCTTCTGTCTTTGAACTTACGTACACTGCACGACATTGAAAATGCAACACCAAGAAGGAGTGGTCAGAAAGTGAAGAAATTTGGAAAAAATACAGAGACAGCAAGCAGCAATAAGTGATCTTTATTTCAAAATGATAGTCAGAATACAGAGCGAAAACGGCGTCAGATCAACAGGATAGTTGATAGTTGACGGGGGACGTGTGCACCATCCCTTTACCATAACGGTTAATTGGCATATGCAACACGTCCAACTCTATCTAGAGCCAGATGGACCACACAGGCGCCTCGCACCATACACCGAAACCCAGTGACCAGACCATCCAGGTGGCAGTCCAACAGACCAAAGAAGCCCCCAGAAGCATGCTCACACCAACCGCCCGAGCCCAGTATTTATTGAGTCAAAGTTCAACAAATACATGGCCAAAGAAGGGCTAAAAAAAATAAATAAAAGGTACTTTTGCAGTTTTGACAAAGCATAAGATTACAAAGGTGCAAGTGCCAGTTTTGCATAAATAGTATAATTACAGAGACATAATTAGAACAAAACACATACATATAGCAATAACAATTGAAAACCAAAGGAGTAAACATCACTACAAAAACCACTGCTGCTACGTATTACAATACTACAAAACTACTACAATACTATCAACAATACGACAAACAGTACTACAAACTAATACAATGCTACATACCACAAAACTGCTACTGCGCTCACAATTTAACATATATATTATACAATACAGTTATACGATATAATATGATGTACTGTAAATACATAAAATATGTAATACGATAGGTAAATTAACATGCTTCTCAGAATACAATAAGCAGCACATTAACTATAATCTAGATAGAATGTTGCTTACAGGGCAATGCTTTTAATATCAACACAATACTTAGTATACAAGACACAAAGACAATAGGTACAAAACAATACTAAGAGTAATTAAATAGAGTATGCGACAATATATAGACAAATGCAATGTAGAAAAATACATATTGTCAAGTCATTGGTAATAATTCTATGCAATATGCAATACAAGACATATGATACAGTATAAAATCGATAAGCTACGTCTATAATACTACTTATAATTTATTGGAATATTTAATGCAAAATGAGATCAAAACATTACTTATAACTTTCATACAGTACTTTAACACAATTGCTAGTTCAGTAAAATAATTAATGCAATAATTAATTCATTCTCAGGGTATCTCAGGATACAAAAAGAAGTGCATTATATATATTTTTAATAGTATGATGTCTATAAGGCAATGTTCTTAATAACTAATGCGATTAAATACAATACTTTGTTTACAATACACAAGAACAACACTTTCAACACAATACTGAGGATAAAAAGACATATTTTGCAGTAATATAAATATACCAATGCAATGTATAAAAATACCTATGATCAATTCAATATTAAGAATTCTGTGCTATATGCAATACAATGCAACAATATAGTTATACCAATATAATGTATAAAAATACTTATGATCAATTCAATATTAATAATTCTGTGCAATATGCAATACATGACATATAATTTAATATAAGATCAATAAAGCGATACGATGTTCATAGTTTCAATATGTTGCATCACATATTCTTAGGGTAGAGCTTATAACTCAACGTAATATTACATAACTACCAACTCAATACAATAATTAATGCAAGAATTAAAATAATAACTAAATTAAGTTAATAGACTAGTTAGAACATAATGCAGTACTTAGGGTGCAAATAGTGTATATTGTAATCATAATGATAAAATAATATACCAGATATAATACAATGCTAATAGTTCGAAACAATAGTTATTACAATGCTCGATGCAATATTTTTGATATATAACCAGATTAGAATACTTAATATGTAGCTTGTAATTCAGTAAGAAAGTAATACCATATCTATAGTTTGAGATTGCGAATATAATACTTATTATGCAATATCTGATAGTGCATTTAAGATCAACAGGATGTAGGACCACCGCGGACAGCCATGTACGAAGAAACACGTCTGGGCATAGAGTCAATAAGAGTGCGGATGGTGTCCTGAGGGATGGCTCTCTATTCCGTTTCAACCATCTGCCACAGTTCGTCTTCTGAGCGAGGCAGGGGCAGAGTCTGCAAACGGTGTCCAATCACATCCCACACGTGTTCGATTGGTGACATATCAGGAGAGTACGGTGGTCAGGGAAACATCTGTATACCTTGCAGAGCATGTTGGCAGATGCAAGCACTGTGTGGTCGGGCTTAAATTGCATTAGGCAGCCCCTGAAGGTAGGGGATTGCCACCGGCCGCAGTACATTATCCAAGTATCGTTGGGCTGTCAAAGTGCCCTGAATACGAACTAGACGTGACCTGCAATCGTAGACAATAGCGCCCCAAACCATTATGCCAAGTTGTCGCGCGGTGGGGCGTTCCACAGTTATTGCCGAATTAGATCTGTCTAATATACACGTATGCCGCGACTGTCACTGGATAAACAGAAGCGTGACTCATCTAAGAACACAACGTTTCGCCATTCTGTCATTTATATTACTCCAGTCCGGCACCATTCTAAACGTTGGCGTCTATGCTGTGGGGTCAATGGCAGTCTTCTTAACGGACACCGTGAGTGCAGGCCACGTCCAACCAATTGACGGGAAATGGTTCTCGTCGACACGGGAAATCCAGGGTATCTTGCACATGCTGCAGAATCGCGGTACAAGTGACTTGCGGGACCGCCACAGCTTGTCGGCGGATGCGTCGATCAACGAGTGCTGATGTTACTCTGGCTGCACCTGCACCCCTCGTTCTTCCCACATTCCCTTGTTCCATCCATGTTCACCATAGCCGATGCACCGTGCTCGCATCTATGTGGGTATCAGCTGCGATTTGACGTAAGGACCAACCCGCCCTTCTCAATTCGATCACTATACCCCTCGTAAAATCGTCTATCTGCTGGAAGTGCCTTCGTTGACGGCGGCCTGGCATTCTCTCCTCTTACACGTATCCTCCGGAACAAAAACCTTCTTTCTTCGATAATTCGTCTGGCAGAAATACGACACGAATATTGCCCATTCTACACGTTCCTTCCCTTATATCTTACTTCACGTGCGTTGGAGAGTTGCGCATTTTACATCATTCACATAACTCAGTGACGTGCGTCTACCCTAAAAGTTGCATAAATTTCTGACCACTCCTTCTTGGTGTTACATTTTCAATGTCGAGCAGTGTATTTAACCGAAACCCAGCGTTATTCAGTAGCGAAAGTTATGTGCCATTCTTTCATTTAGTTCACAATTAGGATGACTTTGGTATCTCGACTACATATATACCAGACTGTAACTTGGCCTATAAAGTGAAAAATAAAAAAAGCTGTTGTCTTAACTTAAACAATCCATAAATCTACTTACGAATTCAGGTAACAACAATGAGGATGTATATCCCTCTGTATGTTTCCAAATCCTCCGTATAAAAGCCACACAATCTTCTGCACTAAGACAGTCTAGCAGCGTACAGGCCAAGTACAGAGAATTCAACGACTTGCCTTACATCAAGATACACAATTTGTTTAAGAAGTTTTTACCATTTTCATTCACGCTTCGTCATATCATTCTCTCAGACTAAAATCGAACTCTTCTTTCACAGCTAAGTTTAAAACATATTAGTTAATAATTAAAACAAAAAACAACTAATTTTAAACATAAATCATTGCAATTTAAATTCCGAGCATCGTATTCATTAAACCAGTGAAATAACCTGACTTGAGACAAAATTCAGAAAAGTCTAGCAAGTAGTACATCTAGATACAAAATAAAACTGAACCTTAGTAAGAAAAAATTAAATTTCTTCTTATCGTTTTGTTCTTTTAAATTCCTTAATTCTCTTCCTCATGCAGTTGTACCATGTGGATATACGCTTGTTGAACCTGAAACTTTTGACACGGTTGAGTCTCATCTTTTGTCGGGGCATCTTGCCACGTGTGGCCCTTTCTCTCGGTCTCAGTTGCTCGCTTATTCCGCCTTGAATTCAGTGCTGAGTCTTCCTCCAGCACATCAGGTAACACAGAACGATGAAATTTCCACTGTCGAATTTGCGCTGTGGAGACTTGTTTAGCTGAGCGCTTGTTCCTTAGCATCCTCAGCTTCGTTTTCTCTCTGTACTTGTGTTCTGATAATGGAATTCTCCCGCAGAATCTCCGTATATTGATCTTCCTTCGGTTGTTCGCCTCTTCTGGATTCCTTTCATCTTGGCCTCTTGGTCCCTCTCGATTCTGGCTGCGTTCTTACTTCCTTTGCTTGGTCCTCTTTATTTATAATTGCTCATCTCTTTCTGTCTGACACCTGTACATTCAAATTCCTTTGTTTTCTTGCTGAACATCCTGAAAGATATACTTAAAAATTTGTATTTTACTCCGGTCACAATAGTGCTTAATTTAATCCACATTTGCCCTTGGCTGTTCTCCATTTGAATGTTTTAAATAAATCAATGGTTCTTTAATCCTTTCAGTTAAATATGGGCCTTAAAATCGTGGTCAAAATTTCGCTACTCTGCCGTCACCTGAAGCTAACAGAGAGTGCTTGGCTTTTAACACTTGGTCTCGTACCTTGTAATTCACTTCCTGCCTTCCTTTTTCTATCACAGTATAATTTTTGTTTTTCTCTTCCCAAATCAGATCTTTTGTTTGCTTCATTTATGATCTTTTGTATATACTTCATTTGAAATTCCGAGGCACCCTTCTGAACAAAGAATAATTTATACAGCGGCATAATTAACTTTCGACCTAAGAACAGTTCCGCTGGAGTTTTTTCCGTTGTAACATGCTTCGCTATTCTTAGCTCTCTGAGTGCTTAATTGGCGAACCGAAATCGCTTCAAAAATTGCGTTTTATTTATTTACTTATTTATTTATTTTTGTGTTTTGAACATTATATGTATATTGAAGAATTGAAATATGCATTTTTTCTTTCTAGGAAAGCCTTTTTATATAGATTTTTATCATGAGAAACTGTGCTATCAGAAAAACGAATTTCAGATGTTGTCAAAAGTAATTCCTTTCAATTGAATGAATTGTTAATTTCTATTTATTAGCCTCAAGCCATACCCTGTCATTTTGTTTTTACTACAATGCGTCGATTTCGGAATTTAGTCGCAAATTTAGATAGACTTTCTAGAGTCGTTGGGTTGTAAAGCTGGAAAAAATCTTGGATATGTGGCAATAATCTCTGTAAAATAACTTCAGTAATTTCTTCATGTGATTGCTTGCCATGCAACGAATTAAGAGGTCGAACTTTTCTTAAAATTAAATCTGCTAAGTCCTCGACTTTAATCTGAAATTTACTACATAGCTCCGAACCGAGCTTGGTCCTGTCTTTTACAAAAAGGAACATTTTTAATGAGAGAATTTTTAAAATCTCAAATATGTAGGTATCGGTTTCTGGATCACCTAACACAAAATTTTCAATGCATTTCTACTAAGTGGAGACTTGGCCTCGAAGTGCAGCAGTGGTGATAGTGACTTTTTGTGCTTCTCTCGTACTGGATACAGTAGGAAGTGGGAATTCAATTGTTCAAGAAAAATTCATTGCAAAGCTTTTCCCATTAAAAATGACTGCTGGTTTCATAGCAGCTCTTACTGTATCCATAATAAAATGAAATCCCTCCATGGGATTAAACGCAAGCGGCGGAACTTGCGATGTTGAGGGGGCCAAACTTAATCTTTGAGTTTTTTGTGATAAGGTTCATTTCGAAGTTCGGACACCAATATAAGATTTGGCGTTCTTATGTGTATACAATTCGATCAGAACTCTAAAAGACAATTGGTAAATTTTCACTGTATCTTATAAGTACCACAGAGACAAGGAAATGATGTAAGGACCCTTTACTAATCCAAATAAAGTTTAACAGACAGTAACAAATCGTGCTTTCAGAAGCCAATAGCTTTGGCTTTAAATCAAAGATAATGCATGAGCTAACCTAATGAAATTTAAGTATAGCCTAACGGCTTCACAGTCTAACTGGCGCGCAAGCTGGCGCTGACCGAAGATAGCATATACAAACCTAATGGCAACAGAAACGCAACGCCGCGGAATACTGATAGCTAGAGAATCAAAGTTAGCAACGTGTCCTTTAAGAAGGCAGAACACGCTCAGATGTCTGCTTGAAGGACATCTGAGCGTGTTCTTCTTTTAAATATTTCTTTCTTGTAATTTGAAATCGCGCAAGCTAGAAATTTACATTCCGGCAGAAAAAGGAAAACGAGACTCATAGAAAAGGAAATTAACTTAAAAAAACTGGTTCAGAACTTAAACGATGCTTTATAATATAAACAGAAAATGAAAGAAATGAGAATTTAAAATGTTCAAAACATAAATTAGTTAAATATCCATGTAGGTATTATTTTCATGTAATAATGGTATGTAAATCACTCGTTTGCCGTAGATCTGTATATGCGCTTCTTGTTAAGAAGTTGATTTCAAAATTCTGACGCACTGTTTGTCTTAGGCACTGAATCGCAAATGAATCCGTTCATGAGTAAACTCGTATAAAACATTTATTCATACCCAAATCCAGTTACCAATAAATGACTTCAAATTCCTTTTCTTCCAATAAACATCAGCAATAAAAAACGATGCCAGATTTGTTTATCCCTAAAAGGATAAAAGCTTTCTCCTTGCTTTGTAAACGGCCCCACCATAGCCCAGAGACGGCGGCGAGGGATAAAGCGCGGATTCATCGCCGCAGTGAAGGCATCCAATTTGCAGAGAAGAGACTGGTCTCCCTAATTCACACTATCCCAGCCTGTATCTAAATTATCTCATTACCCAGACTGCCGGAAAGGAGCAGCATCGCTTCTCCTTCTCTCGTATCGTCCGTAATGAAGGTGCAAAGCCTTTTAACCGCTTATCAACGGAGAGTGATAGTGTCGCCTTTATGGGACAATTTATTCCTGTTTGGGGAAGGTCGACACTTTGGTTGATGGAGAATGGCGTTTTGAGGTGAAGGTGTCAAGACAGCATAGTAGCTATTGGCCTGAAGCGGGCAGATGAAATTAATATTGAGTTTTTAGATCATAATCAATTCTCTTTTTTTGCTGCATGGATGTTTTGCTTATTTTGCCACTCATATGAGTTTACGATATGCTAAACAGCACAACTTTTCTGTTTTGTTTCCTGACAGGACTGCCTTCCGCAAATATTTGTTAACGACAAGTAAAAATGGTAGTTAATATATTGACCCTATTTGAAATTGAAGCATTAGATTGATTAGAGATCATGATAGGGAAGTTACTTCAATTGAAAAATCTGATACACTTTAGCTAAATTTATGAAAATCAAAATGTTGAGCATCGAACTGTTAATATGAGATAAAGATAAAATAACATACAGGGCATGATAATATAATGTTCCCGTTTTGAAAGCAATATCTATAAAAGAGAAGGAAAATAAGATTTTACTGATTAAATTTCTTGTTATGGGTTTCTTAATGCCTTTCAGGATTATTAAAATTCTGAGTTCTGAGAAAGCTGCGGTGTTAAATGGGCAATAATTCCATTTCAGATAATAAATGATAATAATCAGCAAGCGTAATAAAGTTTAAGACTTAAATGGTAAATCGTAGTATTAGGAATACAACTTTCTTTAGTTTGCAGACAGAACAAGCAGCTAAAGCTACGGTGTTTAATGGGCAATAATTCCATTTCAGATAATAAATTATATTTGTTCATCTTATTATGATCCTAATAATCAGCAAGTGTAAAAAATTTTAAAACTTGACTAGTAAATCGCAGTATTATGAATAAAACTTTCTTTAGTTTGCAGCTAGAACACTCATACGGCATTGGAACTATTCAGTTTGTGGACAGAAGCATGTGAAATGTTTTAATTTAGCTTTTATGCCAATGGAAAATGTTTTCAGAAAATCTAGCTACTTATATTTAATTCGCCCTTATATCCGATCTGATTAAGTAAATCATCTGTGTAAGTAATAATCTTAAAATGTTAAATTTAAATCGTGCAGGATCTTAATTTGTGGACGTTGCGCATAAATCCCTGTTTAACTAAATACTTACAAGTATCCAATCTAAATTACATGTGCCCAATATTTGCTGGTCTGAAAAACGATATTTTGTACATTGCGTTGTCCCTGTAATATTAAGAATAATAAAATGCTTCACTTACCCAAAAATACAGCATAAATACTTCAGAGAAACATTTCTTTTCTTAATCTAACTTTATTTAGCTAAGCAGTATCTGGATTAAATATATCAAATTGATAACATAGCACAGAAAAACATAAGAACGGCGCCGTCTTGTGAAGCTAGAAAGCAAAATCTAAATCTAATTTCTATCCGTTCACTTTTCATACTGGAAATATCTCCACGTTATGTATACACAATGCAGATGTTTCTTTTCATACGTCTAGATCATTCTTTTTCACACATTCTTCTAAGCACGTGTAGTTCTGCGATTCCGATTAATGTTACGATAGTGTCCATGATGATGAAGTGCGTGGTGTGAGAAATTTCCGTTCTCACGATTTGCAGTATTAATGTTAGCCATTCAAGATACGAAGTTAAAATTATTTAAATATCAGAAAAGTAAATATTCTCTATAAACAAAATAGAAACACTAATTTCTACAAGCCAGCATGAAATAAAGGTGCCTGATTTAAGATTCCAACACAGTTATGCTATGTATTATAGAAAGATTAAAACTATGATAAAAAGTATTTTTTCTTATAGATTACTTCTTATTTTTGCACATGCTAATACACAGTACACAACAAAAACGTCGTTTGACTGAAACGGTTAAAAAACAACACTGAATTAATAAATCTTTAAAGCAGTCAATTTCAACTCCTTCAAAACGAAAGTTTTTCCTCTATCTTACTATATACAAGTAAAGAAAATAAAAAAGGGATCTTGGAGCATTTTATGTAAAAATAGTGAGCTACGAAATCTTTGTGTAGGAAATGATTTTAAAGGAATATTTTCGATGATGGATTATTCGATGATGGATTAAAATTTCTTTAAATTCAATAAATTTTTTGGAAGTGAGCCTATTAATAAAAATGCAAGCATCAGAAGCCTTAATAAATTGTGAAATAAATTTTGCAATTTTCGTTAAGTAATAACTCTCTATTTTGCGAGAACTTTTATGAGAGGAGTACTTCTTATATTTATATAATACAGTGCGTTTACAACGTTTTAGGATTAAATTTGTATAAATCGAAGTTGACATTCTTGTTTCTTTAAAGTGCAATCGTTGAAAATTTATACAGCATTTGTTACGGTCATACAGCTGCCTGATATCTTCGAACTCATCTTTTGGAACACCTGTATAAGATATTTTCTCCCTGCGCTCCGCGTGCTTTTGTGATGTAATTGGAAGCGCTTCCGACGCGTAATTTGGGGATCTGGACTTCGAAACTGGAGAGGAGACTGAATATTTTCTATGTGTCCTGCATTGATGAACCTCATGACTACAACTGATTAAATTTCTTGTTATGGTTTCCTTAATCTCTTCAGGATTACTGAAATTCTAACATCTGGGAAGAGGCTTTCACCTTAGGCAACAGAACCTCCTGAGGCCAAATCTGATGAATAATGACGTGACTTTCTTTGGATGAAACTGCTTGATGAGAATGGAACTGTGCGATGGCGCTTTGTGATCCGGCAGGGAATCATTATTCGATCGAACGTTTTCAAGCTTAATGGATTGAATTCTCTTTCGAAGTCTCTCCATTACGTCTTTATAAAATATGGAGTTCATTATCATCTCTTCAGGATTAAATTACTTCTGAATTATCTTTTCCTAATAAAAAAAAACTAACAGTATTCTTTACTCCATATTTCTGAAACGGATGTTTCTGTAGCCCGGATGAATCTTCTCCAAAACATGCATACCCATTTTATCTCAGGATCACAAAAGCATATTGTTTCATCTGTACTAATAACATGTTTAGAAGAATATCGGGATTAATGACTGCCATTTGAATCAAATCACAGCATACAGAAATTCGGTTTTCTTTCTCTTTTGTAGTCCGTGCATGAGGAAGAATAAAATCAAAACTTTTCTCTAGATCTTCCATGACTATTTTGTGAGCAGGATGTTTAAGTTCATCAGCTAACATTCGAAAACACAGGCGAAGAATTTTCAGCGGCAACTGTTTTCGATGCTGCCATCCGCTCGAGACTGCAAAGGTCGACTGCTCCTGATTTTATCATCAGCTTCGTGCCCTTCATTTCGTTCCGCTGAAATATATTATATAATATGCCTTACTTAACATTTCAAAGGTTCCAGTGCTGTTTTTTCCAGTTTTAGCAATAATTTATTTCTATTTTTTTCTCTGCGCTCGAACCCATGACAGCAGCAGTTTATTGGACAGAAGCAAGCAATTAATTACAAAGAAAAACTTTTCCATGGGCAGACAATATTTTAAGAAAAGCATGTTGAGATGTCATAGTAATAAACAGTGGCTTACATTTTTTTTCGGGCAATTCTATTTTTGAAATTTATTTGCATAGATTTTGTACTAAGAAATGAAGCATAGATTCAAAATCCTTTCCTTGCATATCGTTTTCTCTGTATTTTAAGATTAGCTTATTTCAAAGTAAATATATTAAAACTATTCTTTACAATACAATAATTTATTGCAAATATTCTTGTCATGTTTTTTGTTTTAAAAATATACATCACAAGAATTATCATCTGCATTTGGAAATTATTACTATTTTATCAAAATATACTCTTTTCATTATCTGAAATGAAGAAGGCAAGACGTTATGAATTAGCAACAAGTTCTGTTTGAAATTTAATTATTCACTAATTCAAAGACAATAAAAGTATTCAATATATTCAAAACCTTATTGTTACAAAACGTTTAGCCATATTTGATGTATTAAAATGGACAGAAATTGAGTTTGAATTGTTCAAAATGTTCTGTAGTTTGAACCACATCCCCCGTTAATACGAAGGAACTGGAGATATATCCTAAGAAAAATTATACACAACCCAAAACTTAGTGCTGTAAAACTTGCAGCGGGTTTAGAAGAACGGCTTTATATAAAGGTTAACCCTGAAACTGTTAGAAAGTCATTAAGCAACATAGATGCAATATGCGATCAGCAACAACGAAATTCTTGATCAACAAGAGAATGAAAATACATCTGGTGTTAAGAAATTCAATGGCAAACAAAGATTATCATACTGAAATAATTGAATACCTGATCATCCTTCTGAACCAATTTTATATTCGCAGACAAGTTAAAACTTAATATATTTGGTCAGATGGACGAACCGCTGGAAAATCCTATTGCTTCTGCTAAGCATAAAAGTAGGAACACAGCAGTTTGGGTATGCTTCACTGACTCTGGGTGGGAAAACATGAATTTTGCATAGAAAATAATATAGATTATTTCTATATATAAAGAAGAATATCTGTTTGGGTGTTTGTTTGCTTGTTCGCAATACATTCAGTTACTATTATGGCTACCGCCACCAAACTTTCTACAATTCTTTTCTAGGTCCTGGGAGCGTTTGACATGCACGTTTTTCCAAAAAAAAAAATTCAATTTACATATATTTTACTCGAATTTAATATACTTCTGATTAAAACCTCAGTGATCTGAAAGCTTTGTATTACCATTCTGCAAAAGCGTAAGATATTGTTGCGTTTTACGGGTTCGTGGATTTGAGAGTATCCGATGAAAACACGATGCAGAACGATAAAAAGCACAATTTATTTACAAGAATCACTATTTACATCACAGTTCCAAAATTACCTTTAAAAGCGTCGAAAATCTACAATAAATACGCTGAAACAATCAGCAACACAGCTGCAGGCTGTAACTGTAAAGGCAGCTTCACGGCAACACTGAACTTATAATAAACACCGTGGAACAATCACCAATACACTGTCAAGCTATACTGTAGAGTTAGCTTCACGGCAAAGCACTATCTCGATCGCTTTCCGTTCACAAAACTCTCGCGTAGCTTAGCACTTACAGTAAGCAGCGATTCTCACAACTAATCACACTACTTAATCACACTACTGATCACACTACTCGCAATGCCGGCTCTCAGAAACGAAGGGGTTTATATAGGTTTTCTTTAAGTTCCACACGTTTCGAGAAATATCTCGACAGGAAGTTATTCTAGAAGCTTCCCGATTGGACCATGGGATATCGCCAATTTGGTCGCCAAATGGGCGATAAAGTCGCCAATCTGGCAATCCTACCATACATTATTTTATGGCAACCCTGGTGCTATGCTGGAAAGCTTACATACAGGCGCAACTGCCGAATTTTTCGCAACAATATGTACTCGGCGATATAAAAAATTGTGTTGCCATTTGGGAAAACGCAGTTATATTAATTTGTCTCGAATTTAATAAAAAGTTCGGCTATTTAAGAGAAATTTGTTGCAATGCCCAAATTAAAATATTTCAAAGTGTGTTATCATTCAGCAAAGCGTAAATTATATAATTTTTCACGCAATAACACGCACGCATCAACATGCGTGTCACTGCATCACACGCATTGTCTTTGCTTTTGAAAATGAATTTGTAGTAGTCGTCACGAAGCGTTACTTTTTGCTGTGAAATCACTTATGCCACTAAAGCGAAAATCGGTTGCACGATTTGCACCTTAAGCACGATAAAAAAAGGGCATTACGAGCTTCAGAACAAACTAGGAATAGAACGCAAGACTGGAAAATGTTCGAGTACAGTACGTACTGCTCAATCCCTTTCGTATGAAGCAAACGATTAACGGCAAGCAAGTTTGGAAAATATTAGAGTACTCACTGCTCGATCTAGATGAACACAGCACCCTGATTTAAATCTTGGTGCATTCAATTACGATGCTAATTATGATTACAGTCCTCATCCAAGTGTGCAACGACCACAACATGAAAACATGAAAGATGAATAAATTACAATGTATTGCAGAGCCCTCAATTTAAGAATGGAGCACCAAGAATGTTGCTATGTGGATAGAAAAGTGAAATTGCCCGAAGCAGATGGAAAAAAATGTGTATCCAAAAGCATTTCAATAAACAGAATGAAAACGCAAGCACTTTCTTTAAGTAGCACTATAACGCATGCCGGGTAACAGCTAGTTATGAATGCATAAATACTTTTAATGAAAACATGAAAACGACTGCAAGGAAACTTGGAATACAAAATGCATTAAAGTTCTGTTAGTGTAAGTGTTCTAAATTTTCGTTTGTGTTTATGATATAATTGTCTTCAAGTTATCAAAACTCTGCCATATTCTTCGGACTTAAAACCTATGGAACATCTATGTGACATCAGATTTGAGAAAAAATAAGTGAATGTGAGGTTCTTTCGAAAGTTTTAATAAAAGCAATTCTTACGGAAGAATGGCAAAAAAATGAAACATTTGTAATCGAAAAATTTAATTAAATCCGTTCCAAAGAGCATGAAAAGTGTAATTTTAACTAAAGGTTCTTTAACGATGTCCCATTATTTCCATGCTTTTATTAAATATAAACTGCTTGTTCGAAGTATTTGAATACTTATAGTTTCATTTTCAAACTTTTTGAATATTGTTTTGAAGCCAAAAACGTTTTCAATAACTTTTTTTTGAAAACAGCAAGTTTTAAAATGGATGATCAGTAGCAAACGTGAAAGAAAAATAAAGTTATTTCAATAATATTTAGTAACTGATATTTGAAGTTAAAACTGAAAACTAATTTCCGAGAACAGTTGTGAGCCACTGTATTATCAACTACCGTTTCGGCACATTCTGAAATTTATTAAAATAGTAGTTCTAAAAATTTTTTATACGCATGGTGTATTACAGAACAGCATTTCTGAAACTGAAGACTTACTTACCTTTGGGTTTGGATATATTATGGCATTTATTTCATTAATACGCTATATTTGTTGCTTTTAAAAATATTTATGCTTTTAAACTATAGTGATATTAATTTCAATTGTTTCATCTTTTGGATATTCGACTATATCCTCAACTTTATTTTATATACTATTATTTGATAGGATATTGTTTACTGATATAAAGATGGCAGTTGTAACAAAGTTACAACACTTTTTTTTATAATTACTGCACCACATGACTTCTCTTATGTGATTTAAATGAAACGAAGTTGAGAGTTGAGTTAAATGAAACGAAGAGGAATTTGTTTTTATTTCATTTTAACCCCAAAACATTTTATATAATACCGTTCAAAATTGTAAGCAAAAAATGAGATATTTCATTGTTTTAATGAAAATTAACCTGACCATGTTTTCTCCGAAGTATAGTTCAACTGAAGATTTGAAGAGGACTTCCTGACTGCATTCTTATAGTTTTCTTTTGCTTAATGTTCTTCATCAACACGTTTTTCTGTTTTACCCTAACAGTAATTCTCACTGCCATTAAGCAAGCATTGAAATTATTGTCTTTAAAAAGATTCTAATAATTTTAATTTTCTCTGACATGTTTCATTTTCTTATTATTTGAAAATTCATCAGTTAAATAGATGGTCATCCTAATTCCCGTTAACGCCATACTGCTATTTATTATATAGTTTGTTATTATTGTCTTTTGCAAAGATTATTCACAGGCCGTAGAAGGATTCAAGCATTGTTGAAACTTGCTAACAGGAGTTAAGAAAATTAATAAAATTTCCGAGGAAATGCCAAATTAATTTTTTATCGTATTTTAAGGTCTTAGCAAACAACTTTCAATTGATAAAGAAATTCTAATAAAAGCAATCTTTTATTCCCCTGTTTTACTATTATGCATCTATTGGTTGTACGGATTTATACATTATCTGTTATTTACAAAGTATCTGCTATATATATCTCGACTGTCTGCTGTAAATAAACCTTCAAAAGAATATTTTATAACAGGAAAAACAACATTTTATAATTTATGCAAAATCTCTAGCTTTCCTTTCGAATACTGAATATAAGTCATGCTGTTATAAATGTAAATAGTTTCATATGATGATTTTTGATTAAATAAGTAAATATATTTATATTTACGAAATATTTTATTGCTAAAGGGTGCTTATGAAAAGCAACTCAGGTCAGTGACTGAAGATAATCAGGATTTAAAATATACAAATGACATTCAACGCAGTTAAAAATTTGATATTATCGATATTTGGTTTCAGAAAAAAAGCGCTTTAAACGATTTTATTCATTTTTAGAAGGGGAAAACAATCATAAACATCAGTCATAAACATAATAAAAAATGTAAGAATTTCATTGGCACTTCGAAATAGAAAGATTAACTCATAACGACACCGGTTTTCATGGATACACTGTAACGTGCTTAATTGGGAAATAACTGGGACTACGGCTATAAATAAGTAAAGACTGTTGCAGACATAATTTCCATACATCATTTTGATTTTCTTTCGTAAATATTTTAATGCACATTTTTTAGCTGAATAAAATAAAATTTTTATATGACTATAAATAGGCTACGAATAGATGCATTAACCTTTTTCTTTAATAATTTATCATTGCATTTCTCAACATTAACGCTATTTTTTGCTACTTATTTCAAGAAGAACTTTTCCTGAATCCCTATGTAAGTACTTGATAATACTTGGTAATTTGATAATTCTTAAAATAATCCGCAGATATATTAGAAGTATGGTCTCTGAGGTTATTCAGTCGATATATAGTCTTAACTCATTATTCTCTGAAAGCCATCTTCAAACTCCATGTTTTATAGTATTCTAAAGTGAAATGTACTTATGTTATTTTCGTCATTTATATTCATTCGTATTCATATGCATTGAAATGTAAATTTTGGCAATGCGAAGGGGAACTGAAAATTAGTTCGCACATGGGGAAAATAGAATCTTGCTCCTGTGGGAGAGATATGCTAGTGAGAACGAAACATAGATAGAGATGTTTCTTTTGAGCGTACAAAATCACATACCTTTTATATAAAGTAAACAGTTGAGGCGTTTTCATTCTGAGATTTCTAAAGTAGGATTATCATATTAATGAGAAACATATTTACTCTTCATACGAACAGAAGTGGCTCTCCTAAATTAAGACAGATTATTTAGAATAGCTTAAAATATAAACAACCAAAAAAGGTGATGATGTGGATTTAAATCTTTTTTTTTCCATAAGAGGTAATTTTCTGATGTATTTCGGAGCTATGACACTAGAAGTGCTGTTATGGCGCTATTCCATCATGAGGTAACTGGTGTGATTGCATTTCTTAAGATTTTGAATTTCTCACTGCATATAAAACTAAAAGACATTTAATATAAGTGTATGAGAAGTTCTATGAATAGCACAAACAGCACATAACAAAACTGAAAGCATAGAAGCAATTATTGTAGTTATTGTCCCCATTATGTGAGGATCTAACTAGCAGCAAGAATCTCTCTAGTAAAGAGGTTAGAGCATTCTAAATTCTTGCTTTGTCTAAAACAATTTGCAGAATGGATTAGTCAAGTTCTCTTAATTTGTTTGCCATATTTTAAATCCTTTTATTCGTTATAGTAGACAGGATATCAGGGGAGCAACTTTATCATTGGTTCATCAGCGTCGAGAAATCGAGAGACTTTGATGACAGACACAATGCAAAATCCCTTGAAGTTGGCCGTGAAGGTATGATTCTTGTAACAGAAGGTGGAGTCGTAACTGAACGAATTATTGTTGTTGCAGTGTCAGAGTTTGTCTTCTCACATTTCGTAACAGCTCTACCTGTGGGGGATCGCACTCGTGAATTTTTTACCCTCCAGTGCGCCGCATATTGCTTTCATATTGAATAATGTTAGTCGCTTTTGGTTGCTTTGTCCGGCGACTTCAGGCAAACCGATGGCGGGTGAAGGGCAGACTTCCTAAGTTTCATATTTATAAAAGTTTCTTTCATTCTTCTTAATATATCTAGGCTTTCTTTTAACCTGGCCGTAGTATATTTTTGAAACACCTCGAAGTAAAACTTTCAAAGTGTTTATTTGCTTTAACTTCACAGGTATGATATCCTGACGAGGTAGAAGGTACTGACACTTGAGAAAAGTAGTTATTGCAAACTTCGCGAGCAAGCCAGCCTGTAAAATATATGCATAATATTATTTTAAAAAATAAATCTTTTATTTACAGAACAAGCCCTTGAATGTCCGTTTTCCATTAACTTGCAGTGAAGTGATATAATATATATATATTTCCTAAATGTTACGTTAACTATCCCTAACTTATGTTACTGTATATCGTAAGTTATTGGGGAGCTAATTCATAAACCAATAAGTCTATTATAATTTCTTAACTTAAAATTATTTCTGGGGTATAATTGAAACCTATGTAGTAAATTTGTGTACTAAAATCAGTTTGCAATTTCTTTTTAATCTTGTGATTTTCATATTTTTGATTCTTTAATATTTTTAACTTTCCGAAACTTAAACGTTAAAATAATTTCTAAATTCTTCAGTGTATCAGACTATATCTGAAGATTTTAGATGGCGACATTTTTATTTCTGGTTTATAAAGTTTGAAATTTTCTTTATGTGGATTTCCCTTATAGTAGCTGGAGTTGTCATTTAGCAGCAGTTACTGTTTGTGCACCATCGAGATTCTTTAGACGTTCTGTTGTCCTATGATTCTTTTCGTATAAATCAGTATGTATATATGCTTAGGGCAAAACGGAAAAGTGAGTATGCATACTATATGTGTCTTTCATACAGAGCAGTTGTATATATACGTAGTTACCCGTATAATGAGAAACGCCGAAAGCAAAAGAATATTTTGAAATGATAAATGCACAAACATATAAAATTAATCTTAAATTAGGAACAAAATTAAGTAAATTAATCAATATGTGCATCCGTCAGTCCAACCAAGACCTAAATTCTAAAGTTCACGTTTTTAAAGTTTACTGTATGTTTAATGTTTTTGTTTATCTTTTATATTTTTCAATACACGGAACTTCTAAGGAAGACATGCCGAGAGATATAAAATCCATTTGCTTTTTTTCCGGCTTTACTCGTATGACGTAAAATTTCATATTGTCATTCCTAGTTTTTATAAGGGATTTTTTCACTAGCAATTTTGTTACTTCTGAGCCAAATAATTATTTCAAATTGATATTTGAATTTTTTAGATTGTGTTTTGATTTTATTAAATATTAGTAATGAATTAATACAGCTCATAGCGCATAATTTGGGTTACAGTTTTAGAACTTAATATTTTCTTTTATTTAATGTATATAAGCTCATATATGTATTATGCGTGGGCGTTATTTGTATTCTATATCGGTCTTATGTTCCAAATTTGTTTAGGCTTTGTGGACGAGGCTATTGTCACGCTTTTAAATAAAAATCATAATCTTTACTAAATTGCAACAAATGCTAAATCCAAATTATTTCTCTTCCGAATGACATGCTATGTTGTTTAAAACAAATGAGTTGCTCTATTTAAAAAGAATCAACAGAATAGAAATAAAATATCTTGCTAAATACTTGCACACGAAGTCTTTTCTTTAGATGGTAATAGATATTCATCTACACATTGTTACAGAATTGTCGACATTAATGCTGAGATCTAGTTGAAGCTTTATCTTCGGTCAAAACGTCTAAAAAATAGGCTTAAGTGAGAATTATATCGTATCGATAATCTGAATATTTTCTTCCCAAGACAGCTTGGGTTTAGTCTTCCTTCATAGAAATCATAACAGTTTTGAGAAATTTTGCTACTGCCCCCGAATGAAAATATGACTAAAATTTAACTGTGTAAGCTTTAAGTCATTAATTGAAATTCAGGGAAGAGTTAGATGTTTCAGAAACTCAAGCCAATGATTTCTTTAATTTCCTACTTACCATTTAAAATGTAATCTATTAACCTCCATTAAAGGGATTTCGAAACAATTGCTTGGGCTTAAATGAAATCTTTTGGGCATCTATAATTCTGAAGTATATATATTGTTTTCAAAGAAATAGTGACTTTTTTATTTAAGCAACCGATCTTTATTAATATGCAAGGGATTTCGAAATAACTGCTTTTGCCTAAAGAAAACGTTTCGGACACCTGTAATTATAACGTTTATATATACTATATATATATTGTTTTCAAAAAATAATTGCTTTTGTTATTTAATCAATTGATCTCTCTTAAACATACTTTTATTATCTTTTCTGCAAGTTATAACTGATATCTTTATGGTTATTTTGTGCAAAAGCATTGCGAATAAATTATTTATTCTTTAATGTCTGGCGAGTAGCATAATTACGTGATTAAAACTTGAAAGCAAAAATAAAAAATGAGTCAGACTGTAAGAATTAAAATTAGCAAATAAAAAAAACCGTTATTGATTAACAAATGATATGCGTTATCTGTCCTGACAGGAAATAAAATCTAAGAGAAATGCGCAATGATAAAGGGCAAACCTTTTATGGAAAGAGAGTTTAAGTCGTATGAAAGACAACTGAATAAGACAGAAAGAACTAAAGTGCAAAAAATTCCTTCATCAGCGAAAGCTTTCTATCAAACAGAAAGAAGCTAATTCTTCGACAGCGGAAAAAATTGATATTCTGTGAAGGCATAGATTTTTATGACACTCTATTATCCGATATATCTCCTAATAACGGCTTAGAGCTCATTTTGACTCATCCGCAGCATCTCTAGTAATTTGTTGCGCTGTCGCTTATATAGTTTTTCTTTGTATTAAGCTTTCTGTTAGAGATATTAAACGACAATCACGGAATGGGAATTGACAACATTCAGGTGTGTTTTAGTACATTTCCTTGAAAAGATTTATTGATTTCTAATGATACGTTTATTTTTCACCACTATCTAGAAAAGCAGAAAGATAATGGTTGCCTGATAAAACTTGAGCTGTATATACTGGCATAGTAAAAATACAAGGCACATTTGTATATTCATATATTTACATTACATTTTAATGATGTACCGCAAAATATACAGAATACAAATAAAAGAAACTGCTGTTTATGTTTCGTCAGTATAATAATAAATTTTCAAAGAATTTTATAATATCACAAGTATACCCGTACATGTCTATCCCAAGACATGTATGACTAAATTATTTTCTTCAATTAGAATAAAAATTATTCCAATTAGAACTAAAGAATGAAAATCTATTTTCCTGATATACATGTATTTTAAGCCTCAAAATGGTTGTTAAGAAATTAATTAAATGTTCTTTTTACTAAAGAGCTGTGAAAAGTACAATATTAGGGTAGCACTAATAATTTCCATTTCAGGTTTTATCCAATTCGATTCAGTTTCTATTCATGGTTAACATTATTTATTGAAAATAGCAGTGTTCATTATTTTGAGATTCTATCCAGTTCTGAGCAGATCTCCTCTTAAATTGCAATGTAATATTATATTATATTGCATTTTAGTGTACGGAGTAACTGCAGTTAAAGTGTACAAGGTAATATTATGATATTACAATGAGTACTGAAATTACAATGTAATGTTATCACATTACATTGCTTTGGCGTACGTTACGATTTTAACAATATCATGCCTATTTCTAGGATTACGAGTGTTTCTTAGTAAACATTCTTGGATATACCCTCATATACTTCATGAAAGTGCTAACTCACAGCTAACATGTAGAGAAATGGTATAAGAAATGGTATATGATGGCATAGGAATTTTAAGTCTGTCGTCTTGGCTACGATCAATTTAGTGTACATTTTCTTAGTGTGTTCGAAAAAAGTATCTACGATTGTGTCATTTAACTTAATCTTAACTAATACTAAGATTTTATTTGATTCTTTTCTTTACATCTCGTTTCATTACGAACTCAGTCAGTCCAGAGGTTTATGCAGATTTTATGGCAAGCGGCATAGTTTAAATTAAGAAGAAAATAATGTAACCGGTATGACTGACAATAGAGATATGCGTGTTGCTGCCGTCGTCTGCTTTTTAGAGGAGAAGCCGCTGATTAGCCTAAAAGTAAGTGCTTAACACTCAAACTCAATTTTGTTAAGCGTGAACTCTGATAGAATTTATGTTGTCCGACCCAGTTAATATTGCAGCTTCGAATAAGATCACTGGTGCTGCAGTCAATTAATTTATTCGTACGTTCCAGATGGAAGCTGTGATAAAGATGCAATATTTTTTTCCATTCTCTTACCAGTAGTGTGAAAATAAAGTTAATATTTTGCATTTTGGTGTTATTTCTTGTTCCTACAGTCCGTTGAACGAAATACGAATATAAGCACACGCAGTATAAAGGTACCAATCAAGAGTGAGAGGCTGAAGGGAAGTTAAAGTAATTAAATATATAGTTCAGTGACCCCTTAATGTCTGTCTCTTAAGCATTGAAATTTGTACTTTCAATTGAGAATTTTCTTGTAAGCTATATAATAGTATGGAATCAATTCGAGTGTTGGTAGATGCGTTCTCTAAATATAAAATCCATTTTTATTATAATCTCTTAGAGCACAAAAAGCGACTATTTGCATCAGAGAACATCGCAACCATAAAAAAGTGTACGGGTTCGTTCGACAATGATTTGATGTAAGCTATGATGTCGAGAGCTATTTGCGGACATATACGGGATCCCACTGTACTTCAGAAAAATATTCCCTAGACTTAGTTTTCCGTCTTCAAGAATTGCCATTAATCACTGAGAAAAAGGGATTCATGAATTCCTTCTGTTTGAGGCATATTCTGATCTTGTCATCTGTATTGTTGCATATTGGAGCAGAAAACGAAAGATTTCAACCAGAGCAAGCAATATTTTTTCTGTGATGAGGTGTCTAGTTGCTATATTTTTGGATCTACAGCAATCGTAATCATTGATGGATATCATCGTGATCATTGATGGCTATGTTTATTATCGATGGCTAGGCATCCTTCACTGTCTTGTGCTGTTTACTACCAGGGAAAATGCCCGCCCTGTTTTTATATAGGACATGCTTTGTGTGCACTTGCAATGAGCTTCAGTACATCATGTTGTTGCTTTTCTCGTGCTGTGGATAGTTCGAGCCGCTGCCTTTATATTCTTTCATACAACAGTATTTTCCAACCAGAATTCTCCGTGTTGTCTCAAATTTGTTTGCTCAATTGCCATTCTCTAAATACCTAAAATACTGCTTTTTAAGGAAACCCTAAAACATTGATTATTTCAGAAATGGTGGAAATGAGCTTTCTTGCACTCACGATCATGCTTTCAAAGTCACTAAAATCTTTCATCTTGTGTATTTTTACACTTAACCGAAATGGTGACTATTTTTCCCCCAATTGCTAAATCTGTATGTCTTTTTGCTTTCATATAAATTGTTTTTTTTTTTTTGTATTTCTTTACATTTTACGCGGTTGTATAGCAGCAGAATATATAAAAAAAATTAACTTAAAAAATAATAAAAACTTATAAGTAAACTTTTCCCTTTAAAGTTCTTTATTGTTTCCCCATCAAAAGCATTTTTCTTTAAATAATAATTATACAGATTCGTGATTTTGGCATAATGGCGATAATGTGTGTGCGCATACATGCCCATATATTTTTTATGTATAAATATATTACTTACTAACCAATAAATACCTTCTAGGATTTTATTTTAAGATTTTTTGTAAATAAGCTGTTGCATAATATAAGCATAAAATTTCGGAAAATATTCAATATTTCACTAGAGAAAACCAGAATGGTCCATCTAATAACTTTAATCCTTTCTCGCTTAATTGAGGCTTATGTTTAGTGCTTAAAGAAACATATTTACAAAGAACTGTAGTGAAATTCTAGATCTCTAACACTGTATTAAATTAGAACTCTTCATTTAATAAAATTTATTAAATTGCTTTTAGAAGCGTTACAACTGCATTCCTTACTGACTCATTTCAGGAATCTTATAGCTCTTACAGCGTACGTTGCATCTTATACCTCTTACAGTGTACGTTGCAGCTTACATTTTATTTTACCATCTCATACTTTACAAATGTTACATTGCTGAAAAAATGGCCCTAGAATAAATGCTAGTAAAAATACCCTTTCAAACTAGTTTGTAAAAGCGAAAATATATAGTAAAATTTATTGCTAAGTAAACGATGCATTACAATCATGAAGCAAGTCCCGAATTACAATTACTTATAATTTTGCAAATTCCTTATTGGAATGTTTTTGGATAGGATACAATTTTTTTCATCTTATTCGGTTTCTGCAAAAATTTTCGATTATGTGATCTCCTGCTTTGAGTTGCTTGTAGGAAAAGCAGTTGGATTTAATATTTTTTAGAAAATGAAAGCAAATTTTCTAAAACTCTGATTTTCCTTCTCGGCTGTACATTAATTACATTAAACATCTGTTACTTTCAGTAAAGACTGATATAGCGTGTTGTGTATAAATAGTTTGGTTTAACTGTACCTTAAATGTGTTTTCCTCATCCTCTGTTTTTTATGCTTATAAAGCAGTAATAGTTGTTAAATAGGCACACAGACAAGGAACTAAATCTTTAAAAACGAATTTATATTGTATATTACTTTATAAGTTGGACTATTTTATAAGTATTACAATAAACATTACACTTCTTTTATTTATCAAAACAGACAGTTTAATTTTTATCAGAATACTTTGTTACATTAAGTGATTTAAAGGGTATTGGTAGATATGTTCGGTAAAGTGGTATTAATTCTAAAACTCGGTTCTTTTATAAATGTGACCAGCTTCTCTACAACGTTTGAAATCTTCCAATTTTTGCTTCTATAACATAATACAGGCCCTAACAAATGCCCTAACAAATGCGAAAACAACATTCATCTAGACAACATATCAGTTGATAACCAAGTGTTTTTACTACTCATCAAGACTGGAAATTAGCATCTAGCAGCCAGAAATGGAAATGTATTTTCTATTCTGTTTTTATATTTGCATGATCCGTAACAGACTTATACACCCGATATTATTGCTAATGTGTCTTGTATTGATCTGGCTAGAATAGCAATAAGCTGTTTACTGAAACTAAGTTAACAGTAACCTTATTTCGGCTTAGGTCTCGCTAAAGTAACATTATTGTTCTTCTTAATTTTAAGTTTTGCACTGGTGTATTTCTATGCCTGTCAGAGTATTAGCTGGTTTTAGCTCCATGTTGTGTAAAAGTTAGGATGCAACGACTAACGACTACCCTGTCATTCTGCTCTAGGAAGTATTTAAAGGCTGAGGCACAACAGCGGTCAGATATTGTCTGAATGAACTGATAACTCTCACGTGTTCGCAGTGTCAAACACTTAACCTGTCAGCTGATTTGAAGGATAATTTTAAAAGACAAATGGCATTAGAAAGATCTCTTCACAACTTTTGCATGTGTTTTTCAAATAAAGCATTCACCCACAAGGAATTCTGATACATAATAAACCCTTCTAAGAATGATACGATCAACTTCTCTTGCAAACCAGCCTTTATATATTATGCTTTCAGAGATGCTCACTTTACATTAACGGTAGCATGGTCAGACAGTATAAGTACCGATTAAATGTTGTACTAAATTAACATTTTGTGTAGTAACGTTTTCTGTATTAACATTCTGTGTGTTTGCTTTATGTTCCGTCGTTAATGATTAGTGGACTGTAATGTTGACTTGCGATTATACCTTCATTCGAACTCAAGAAACCACAGATTCATAATCTTGACCGAATCTCTTTATTGGTTTTTCAAACATGACGTTCTCTGAAGAACGGCGACTCAAGAACACGGCAACCCTCTTGCTTTAAAAGTGCATGTCAGAAAAACCTCTGCGCCGTTGGAGCTCCAGGTAACTTGAAACTCCTAGCGCACGTTTAAAAACTCTAACTAATTTGCGTTTGCGCCGTTTCTGATTTCAACGACTAGAAATGCAATTTGAAAATCAACAAACATTTTATTTATTAAATAACACATTCTTGGTACTTACGCCATATAAAATAGATTCAAAAGCAAAATCACAAAAACAGCATATCTTTACGACTTCCGATAGATAGTCTCGGGAACTGAAGATAAACATGTTTGTTTCCATACAGTATTGCCCCTGCTCGCTAGGAAAGCGTTGAGTTTGTTAGTCAAAAATTCGTTAAGCTTTACAAAATATGAAATACGAATGGGTTACAGAGTCATTAGGTGTTTTTTTAAGGAAGAGACCTTGAAACATTAGCATTGCTCTCGCTGGAACTCAAACCTGGACCTCACGGATACGCTCCGACTGTGTTACTGTTACACTGCGAAGGAATGCTGGAAGAAGGGATACCTTATATACTCTCTCTTTTAAAGGGGCACTGGGGATCGCCCACTCGCCAAATCCTGGTGACCACCATCTTTAAGTTCGGGGCCACTGTAGAAACATTATTTTTTTTTAATGTGAGATCTTGAAAAATGAGCAAAGCCTCCACCAGGATTCGAACCTGGACCTCTCGAACATGCGCTGAGTGTTCTACGTTACACCACGAAGACATGCTGGAAGGAGGAAGACAGTACCTTGTAAGGTAATGAAACAAATTCGAAATTCAAAATTCGATCTTATAGGTGCCTATGTTCGGATGGAGGCCTACGTTATTCCAATTTTGATGGCTCTAGGTACCGTCTTTTTTTCACATTGCTAGAAACATACATACATTCCTTCAGATTCTTCATTATTTAATTTCTTTAAAGTAATACAGGGTGGCAACAATTACAAAAGTGATACATCACAGTTAAGTGTTTCGAAGCAAAATGCCGTTTCGAGACTATCGTCCCTTTCGAGCTAGAGATAAAAATAATAAGAAGAAAAGTAATAGTTATTTGCTTCTAATACAGGCAGTGTTTTTCACTTTGATGATTTAGTAATTACCTATGCAATTTCCAAATTCAAATTACTCACGTTCGAGTGCATAGTAAAAACTTAATACTGAGAAGATAAATTTAAAGCAGTTTTACGTTTGAAAGAAATAATTGTGGACTATAAAAATAAAACTTTATTACGAGTCATCAGGAATTTCGTTTTTATGACTTATATTCTAAATCTAAATTTTTACGAAAATACTGAGGTAATCCGTAAAAGATGTTCCGTGCAAAAACGGTAATTATCGTTAATGCACCCTATAGGGGAATATAAAGAACATGAAAAATGTATTTAAAGAGGATTGCTGCTTCGAATATATATATTATCTACTAATAGGTTTGGAATGCTTCTAATGGCAAGTCGATTTTTTAGCTGTATTGCCATCAGCATGTCCTCCATTTGAGCATTAAGAGCTTTAAATATTAGTATATATTCTCCCGCGAATAAAATTGTCGTCAGTTATACATCTGATTAGATAATACACATGCAAGAAAAAATTTTAAATTAATTTAACTTATATGTAATAAAACAAGCAAATCGACAGCCTTGTATTCGGCGTAGATTTTGTAAAATCTCAATCGATTTCGAGGGCAAAACGGGTCCCCTTTCATCAGGAGCAAAAAATTCTGCAAAGGCGAGAAACCGAATGTTGTCCTCGAAATCAATTGGGATTTTACAATACAAGGTCGTCGATTTGCCTGTTTTATTTTCCACGTCGGCGTGTTTCTCTTGCGTCTTAATATATGTAAGTATGAGATTGCAAATAAGTTAATTAATGAGTTGCGAATTAATAGTATCCGAAAAAAGTAATGTAACCAGAAAACCAAGAAAACCAAAAGAACTTATAAATTCAATATCAGTAAACTTCTTCAGTTAAAATTTAGAAATTCTGCAATGCAAATCAAAGCAAATTCAAGCATTAAGAAACGAAACTATAAAACTGTGCTTGATCATGAATATATTTGTCTAAGAGCAAGCGATAAAGGTATTGCAAAACAAAACAACCCCCCAAAAATGAAATCGGGTATAATTAAAAACTTCAAATTAAATGTTGCCTGAAAGTAATTCATTGGGTAAATATTTCACTCATGAGGATTTGAAACAGTGAAAATATTTCAAATCAAGTCTTTATTTTTCCTGCTGTAAAGGAAACGAATCAAGATCGTGGCTTCATATAGTGAGGAAATATAATACACAATAGTGCAATACATGGAATTGGTTGTCTCTATTTGAATAATAGGTGTATTTAATGAATATATAGCTAAAAATGGCATTAATGAGTATCCAATTGAAAATGGTGTATTTAATGAATATGGAGCTGCAAATGCAAAACTCTTCGGTCTGCGAGCAGTATACTCGTATCGGTTAAAGGCAACGAAATCCTGGCCATCAAACATGATCATCTGATCATTACATCTGAACTCATGAAGCAAGCAGATGAATGAGTTAAGACCAGATCCTAAGATAACCCAAGAACTTTTCTGAACCCAAAAAAACGTTGAACAGAGGTGCCTAGTGGACAGTTATCCATATGAAGTTGGGACAGAGGAAAGCATTTGCCTGGTGTCAAATTGATACCGAATATGCAACAAGTCTTCGAATGATCCTTAACACTGAAGCATTTGCTGTAATATTACACTGATTCCGCCAACGATATTCAGATTACCATAAATAATATACCACTGTATGTTTTTCTTTATTAAAGAGCTTCCTAGTGGAAATATCGTTGTCAGGCAAAAGGCAAATCAATGCTGCACATTTTTTCGCACGGTTGTTACTTTCTGCATATTATCATGAACATTTTCTCCCATAATGTATGATAATACCAAGGATAGATTTGGAATTTATCGTCTATTCCAAATTATCTTGACAAACATTTTTATTTTGGAATCGTGGTGAGTTTTTCCTTTAGCCAACACCTTCCCCCCGGAAACAGTAATGTTCTAAAGGTTAACGGCTGAAACGTTGATGCACATTTACAGCCTTAATACTTGCAAAAGAAATCAGTATGTACATAGAATATCTTACGATTCTCATCTATACATAATTTAATTATCTTTTCCTTTTTAATTAGTTCTTTGAACCTCTTTGTTTATAGCTGTAAAAGAACTGCGTCACTTGATGTTCATATGCTGCTTTACGGTCAAATGCTAGGCCGTTATGCACCGGTCCCTCCACCGGCCTATCGAATTGGACCTATCCAAAATTCTATGCCTAGGTGTACACTAAGCTGAATTAAGGCACAAGTAATCAAATATTATGTAGCTAAAGTTATGAGTTAAAAACTTTAAAAGGCATTAGGCATTTGCACTTATTATGAAAAACTTGAAATTTATTACGAAATAATGTTGAATATTGCCAATGGTACTGCATGCAAAAATGTTTGGACTTTTTCTAGTGGAACAACTGGAATATGTAACGTTTGATGAGCTATGTCCTAATTCAGCCTACTTTATAGCTAGGCTTAAAACTTCAATTCAGTAAATCCGGTAATACGTACCCTTTGGAGAAAACTGCGCATGCCAGTAAACATGGACAACACAGAGACCTTTTCGTGACAAACGCTAATAATCTCATGACCCTCCAGGTAAAAAATTAGTTTTCATCAGAAAATTTCCTGATGTTGACTAATATTGAGGTAGATAGGGTAAGATCTCTCAAGTTCGAAACCAACACCTATTGGCGGTTGCTCCATAACTTTGTGAAAGCAAATCCTCCAAACCTTGATGATCTACGCTAGATATAAAGCGTCGAAACATCTATCAATACCTTCACTAATTCAGTTAAACATACTCCTTATGAGGTTACCACAGTGGTTGAAAACAATCCTTCATTTCACGCAATCCACAGGAAGTAGAGAATTCATTTCGGTAAGGAATCACCTGAGGAAGCATTGTCACATGACGTTGAACCCGGAGCTACTATCTCATGAAAACAGAATCGACAGACTTTAAGCTCAAAATAGCTGAGCATAAGACTTGGGAAGAAAAACGGAAAGTCTGAATTTGCAAGACAGCTCGCTTTGGTAACTAGAGCAAAATCTCAAAATGAAACGACTTTAGAAAGTCCCTCGATTTTTTAAACTGCACAGCATACACGGACGAAGAAAATGCAGAAAGTTTCGCGAAACACTTATCTAAAAAAAAGATGCAATTTATTTCAAATTACAATCCAGGCGATGCAGCCTTTACCGAACATGTGACTGCCTACACTGAATATTGCTTCAGCTCGCCTACGGCTAACTATATTTTTATCCTCACGACTTCGGAAGAAATGTAGGAGACTTTATAGAAGACGTAGGGGGAAGTCGCCTGACTAAGACGGAATTACGAGCAATATGCTTCGTATTTTACCGAGGAATGCCATTATAAAGTTAACAAGGATAATGAATCCCTGCCTCACGCATTTATGCCTCTCATCTGTGGAAAGGTTTACACATTTTTCTACTACCAAAGCTCGAAAAGGACCATATGAAGCCTGTGAGGATATAAGGTATTTCCTCCCTCCTTTCTGTATGGTAATGGCGGTGTAATGGTAGTACACTCGGCGCGTATTCTAGAAGCCAAGGTTCGAGTTTCGGCGACGGCCTTTCTCATTTTTCACGTCTTTAAAAAAATATAATGTCTCTACGATGGGGCCCGAACTAAAAGGTGGTGGATGATGATTCTTTATCGCCCGAATTTGGCGGCTGGGTCGCCTAATCCCCAGTCGCCCTTTAAAAAGGGGCGCATATAGGATAGTTTTACCAAATTTTTGCATGCCTTCGAGACGCAGCGGTAGCAGCCTCGGCGCGTATTCGAGAGGTCCAGGTTCGAGTCCCGAAGAGGTTGTTGCTCATTTTTCATGTTTTTTGCTTCAAAACTCCTAATGACTCTACAAGGAATTGAAAAAACACTAGAAAAGTTGGCTCTAAGCGGCTGTTATCTTGAATTATTTCCAGACAAACAATTTGGTTTCTGAAAAGAACTAAAAATGTAATGAGAATTGTACAATTCCTATGTGCGGAAATTTATAACAAAAGACGCACAACACTTCACGTGACAAGAGCGTTTGACCGCATTTGTAATAATTTGTAAGAACTAATTTACAAATTCCCAGTTCAGAATTTCAGCGGACTAATGACTTCGATTATAAGATCCTTCGTATAAGCGCATGTGTTCGCAGTAAGACAAGTACGACGCATTTTTTCTCCGATAACTACTGTGCCGGTGTTCAGTAAAGGTTTCTGTCTCGGTCGGACAGGATATATTTCAGTTTTTATCATTTCTAAGTGGGAGATTTCTCTAAATCGGAAAATAACTACAATTAGCTCTTGGCTGAGTATGAAGATGACACCGCATGCGGAAAGGTCAATTTCACAGAGCAAGGCAGCTACAATTCATGAAATAGAAAACTGGTGTAGAAAGGGCGAATATTCATCAATGGAAACAAGTATCAGCAACCTGTAATGCGACGCCACGAAACAAAGCATGAAATTCAGAATAAACTTTCATTAATTTATTTAATGAGAAAATCCCGAATGTAACCAAAGTTAAATATTTTGGAGGGGAGAATCCTTAATCTAAGGTATTTCATATTATCACTAATGTTTACATTTTCATCAGGAATTCGATGTTTCACCAGAGGCCTAAAAGTCCTTCTGATTAATGGACATCTCAGAAATACCAAGGAGCAGTTCTTTGCTAAAGAAATTTAAAGCTGCGCTGTTATTTTCTCATCGATAGTCAAGTACTGGTTGATAATAGACTTATCCGAATATTCGCTGCGTACCTATTAGGCATCCATAACTTTGTTCCAAATTGATGGTTTTTTGTACTTATTTGTAAATATTTCTATTCTTGCCCATGTTCAGATTTCTATATATTTCTCTTCTTAAAACCAAGAATTGATTTGTACGTATGCTTTTCTTTGCCTTTATTTTAACTTATATCTGTAGTATTAGCTTCATTATGTTGTTAGTGTTTTAAAATTTAGAATTTTATACAGGTTTTTATATTTTTTACTTTTTCGTGTGCATATTCGGAATATATACAGTTTGATATATTTCTTAGTTCGCCGTCACTATTGGGATATTTTGCTCTTCAGTCATCCTATTTGTTTCATTTGTTTCGTGATTACATTCTAAAATATTGCCTCTGAATCATCTCTCAAAGTTGTCACTGCATCCGGACAAAGATCTCCACTTTTTGTTTTATTTTCTACTTTTCTTTGGAAGCAAGCACCTCACCCAACTTCAAAGTCATTGCCTCTTAGGCAACTTTGTATTGAGAGACGATCCAATCGGTTCATACACTTGCCCAACAATATATCCGTATCCGGTAATACTACATTCAATTCTCACTTATATATCCATTTATATACAGTCATAAGGATTTTGTATACTACTAGCTGGAGTACCCAGCTTCGCTCAGGGAGGTGATATGAGAATGTGTAGTAGTTGGAATAAAAGAATACACTTTGAAATATAAGAGGTAACGTTTTTTATTCAAAACATATTCTAACTGTTTACAATACTTGTTTATAAAGAATATTTTCCATTTTGTTATCCGGGGTATATATGTACAAATGTTTCGAATTTACTACTCGAGAGCTCTCTACGTACAGCTGACCGTAAGAAAAGCAGGAGGTTTTGAGGTTGATGCCGCAATATTTTAAAGTTTGTCCTTGCGTTTTATTAATTGTGAAACTAAAAGCTAATTTAATTGGAAATTGTAGTCTTTTAAATTGGAATGCAAGTTCAGTAGATATCAGTGGTATTCTACGGATAAATACTGCATGTCCTTTGTCCTTTCTAGTCATAAGTTTGGCTTCGATGATGTTATTCGATAAATGTTTGACGACCATCTTTGTTCCATTACATAGCTTGGGTGATTTGAGATTTCTGAGTAGAATCTTCGGAGATCAAAGTTTAAAGTCGAAGGCGGTGTAATGGCAGTAAATCGATTTGTATACTCTCTCTTCATCTGGAATTTTCTTTGGAATATTAAAATTTATATCTTGGAAAATATTATTTTTATTTGCCAAAATTGCCCTTTGAAATAACCATTCCGGATTAGTGTGTTTATATTTGTTATATTCTTTCGTCGAGTCGTAGTGGAATGCTTCATTTGTTTGTTCATTTTGTACTGTTTACTTGACCTCTCAGGGCTTCTCATATGGTGTTATTGTGCTGCAATTCTTGATTTTTCAATTCCCTCATTTCGTTGTTCTTTGGTTTCTCTGCTTCTCATGGTGCTTATTCTTTTTCGTTAGGAACGTAAATGTGTTTCTCGCTCTTCGACTGCTTTGTCTTTTCGCTGTTCGTTTTGTTTTCCCTGTTTTACTTAAGAACTGGCAAGATTTCCACCTCTTTTACGTTTAGGCATTTAATAAAATATAAATCAAATCAACTTTTCATTAAGAAATACACTAAGCGCACTTTACACACTTTTCACAGTTTATTTTCGATTTATATTCAGTCACTGTATCACTTTGACTACTCACACTTCACTGTTTGTTTTTATTCACTCACTGCACGTCACTGATAAGAAACTGACGGTTGAACCTACAACGGATCTTACTTTATATAACCCTGCCTGACCCATAAAAAAGAGGCTTCGAATGATCCACAATATTCCAAAACATTCCACAACATTCAAGAGGGCTCTGGAATCTTCCACAATGATCTGGGATGTTCCCGAACATTCCAGACTATTCCCAAACATTCCAGAATGTTCGGGGATGTTCTGAAATATTGTGGAATGCTCTCAAATGTTCTGAATTGTTCTCGAAATTTCTGGAGGAGGAAAATTCCAGCCCTTATATCTTCAAAAACACGCTCTTCAGCTAAAAACGGGAACTTTCTTCATAGATGGGGCATAGAGGGCTACAACACCATATAACTCTTTTATTCGTACCGGGACTTGTTTCTGAGTTTTAGCAGCATGCACATTGTACACTTACTTTTATAATATATATTGATTATAGATAATCGCCTAAGTTATTTTATATCAGTTACAGAAAATTCCCAAACTTTTATACAGTATCTTATAAATTTATAATACATTTTTTGTGGATTTGTAAATTACTTTATCATTTTAAAATAAGTATTAAGTGGATTTTAATTACACTCCAGAATTTTAAAAAAGTACTGTTTTGAAATAAACCTGTAATTTGTATTTTATGCGAAACGAGTTTTTTAAAAATTCCATAATACATAGAAAATCAACTTGTTATTTATATGAAGTTTTAATCACCTTTTTACAAAAAGGTATACCAATTAACAAGCGAAAATTCATGAATTTTTGATGCATCTAAATGTTGAGCGGAAAACTGTTTTTCATTTAAACTGTGGTCACATTACACTCAGCTCAAATGAATATTTCAGTCTCTCACATGTTTGGCAGCAAAGAAAAAAAAACAATTATGTCACTTTTGCTAAGTAATTTGTAACGCATCTTTTAAAATTCATAAATTATTTTTGCCACACCGTTGATGCCGGCATAATCCTACCAAAGCTGATGAACATACTTTACTTAAGAACTCTTTTTGCATTTTTAAAGATTAATTTGCTTTTGTGACAGAACTTAAAGTAACCGAAGCATAAATCTTTAACATTAATTACAAAGAAGTTCAATTAATCTGAGGCCGCTATGCAAGAAAATAAAAATATAATGAACTATTTCGTTTGAAGAACAGAGAAAAGCTTTCAAATTCTTTTGAAGGATAAATCTCCGCATATTTTTAGATTAAAGGACAATACATTTTCTCCCTTCTATTTTATTTATGCGTTACAGCAAGAGTTTTGAGATTAGAAGAGAAGAGTACACATAAGGTGAAAAAAAGATTTCTGCTATTATTAAGTTATGTTTTTTAAAAGAATTTTACATGCAGAATGGATTGGAAGTGGTTATATGCTGATGGATATTAACATTTGCACTTTGTTAACCAATTAATTTTCCCTTTGAGAATGTAATATGTTATTAATTTCTTTAATCACCCTTTTAATGCATGGCAATCCGATTTTCGTAATTTTACCAAATGCTTTGAAAAAAAAGTTTGAATTTTTGACATTTACTCTCATGCATAAAATTAAATATATTTCTAAGAATATCCTGCATGCAATGAGTAAGAGGAAAAATTATTTCTACGGAGAAGTTTATCTGGATAGCAGTTACAAGATTATATATTAAAGCATGCGAGGACTACATTGCCGAAGGGAACGATTGCCTTGGTGGAGCACTTGAAAAATTGACTCGTATTCATCCTGAGGAAACCACGTAAACTCTCATGCAGTCAACTTATTTGCTAGCATTTGAAACCGGGTAGACCCATCCCTGTTCAGGGATTTATCCGCTCCGCCCCTAGTGGAGTCGTTGATAAGTGTTTTAAAACGCGCGAAAGAATCAGTCAGTTAAAATGTTAAAAGATACTATTACAAGCAAAATATTACTAATTGCAGTCTTGTAAAAATGCGTTAAGTTTACCTATCTATGTTGAAAAATTGATGGCTACAAACTTTATTATTTCAAATATGGAAGTTAGACATTTTTGCAAGTTAAAAGGATTTTCTCGAAGTAAAGTTGAGAACGTTGTGAAACCAGTTTCAACACAGTGGATGGGAAAACTCTCGAAATGTAATTAATTCACACTTATATGGTGCTCGTAAACTCAGATTCCAGTTAGTAAAATATCCAATAATAATAATACTTAAATGAGTTAATGTAACACATTTATTATATTTAAGCAATCATTTTTAGGAGCTACTGAAAAACGTATTTAATGACTTAGTCAAGTTTCAATCCTTGTTACGAAGAAAAAACACAGATATATCTGCTTCATTTAGAGATAACGGTGCAAACAAAAGCTGCTTCTTTTGGATCTTAACGGTCCTTCACAGGCGAGAGACGGGGAAACTTTTCAGAAGGCAATTTTATGGAAACAATACTTATATTCAAACCAATAAGGTAATTAATTCTTCTTCTAAATATTATAATTTAAAACTCGAAGAAAATGTACATTTAGAAGTTTTCATTTATTAATTTGTGGTCAGTACATATATGTAATATGCTAAGCTATCTTGCAGTACGGTAAAAGTTTTAATGCCCATTGCAATCGGCCATTACATGTTAAAATTCTGATAACCATTTAACTAATAATTCATGATTAGGGATGTGATACTTTTATTTCACGATTTATTGTGATTTATCAAAATATTGACAAAAATGTGCATAAAACAGAATATAAAGTTGTATTTGTTAGTAATAAATCACTGACTTAAACTCTCAATGTCTACTTTCCTAGACCTCTTTTCTCTCCCATAACTGTAAAAAAATTCTTTTGTAGCTTTGAATACAAATTCCTGCACAATCTCTAATGTTACAAAGAGGAAAAGATGAAAGAACAATGTGTTTCTCTTGTAGTAAAAATTGACAACAAAGAACAGAAATTTTTTCTTTTAATGCTAAGAAATATGATGGAAAGTTATTTGAGCGTAGTAAACGCAGTTTTTTGGCGATATTTGGAGCTTAGGTTGCTGGAATTCATTTTTTTTGCATGCAATGCATGTAAGCATGTTGTTATTTATTTTAGTTTTCCTCTATCGCTTTCGTTATCGATTGCGAGGAACACAAAGTGTAGTGAGAAGACTTTTAAAAATTCTAAACGTAACCTTAGACACATTTGTCTCTGAAGCAACAAACCTAAAATGGATAAATAGAGACATATCAATATATGTATGACTTCTCTGTGATTCGCGTAACAGTACAAGAACTTTTTGGGACTTTGTAGGCATTATACTCGTACATAATCTGTATTATCTATTTATTTATGTAGATGAAGCATATTAAATTAAAAATAAAAATTTCATCTCCAATTCAAGTATGCATACATTCGAATAAATATACATTTCATAATTTTTAACATATAATTTCAAAATGATTGTTAATATATACTTAAGTATAAATAATGTAATATGAGTTTGAAAAATCGGTGCAAATTTCTAATACTTTCTTGCCTGGGAGTATTATTTAGCATCATTTGAGTTTTGTTAAAAATGTATAAAATGTAAACAATTCCTTAAAACTTGAGTTAAATTTGTGTGGAGAATAAAGTTGAAATTAGCCTGAAACTAAAAGATGCAAACGCATGGGAAATTTTTATGTAATTTAACTTCAAATTTACCAATTACACTTTTTGTTTTCCCGTAATTTCTATGATTAAAAAATCGCGAATGCATTATTTTTAAAGATTCAAATTTTACGCGTAAAATGTAATATTAAATTGTCATTTGAGATCATAAATACGAAATTTAAAAACGTAATATTCATTTTTTGTGTGTTGTCGACAATGTATGAAAGCCAGCATTTTGTAGAATACCTAGGCATTTTATAGAATGCCGAAAACTGGCCAGTAATACATGAAACGATTAGCATTTCATGCGTTTCGTAGACATTCTGTGGAATACCAGATGGCAAACCGAAGTATGAAATACATCTTCGATTATTTTCGAATATCCATACATTTAATACATTCATGCATAATCCATGCATTTCATGGATTCATAATTTAATAGTTCCATTATTTCATACATTTTATCACATTGTGTTCTTTAATAAGAAAGGCATAAATTTTGTTTTGTACAAATTTCTTTTTTTTAACGTATTTTGAACAACAAATTTTTAATGGTACTCTTTCATTGCGTACAATCGCGTACTCAACATTCGTATTTTTGAGAAATGCATGCTTTTTATAAATATGCATTATCATGACCTTTTTTCTTTACTATGTCTAAATAACATTTGTCATTCTCTAGAATGCCTAGGTATTATATACAATGAATCTAAGAAAAATATATAATAATTCTCATATTTCTTACTTTGCCTAAGAACACCAAGCATTCTATAAAATTCCTAGGCATTCGGTAGAATGCCACTGTTCTGTAGAATGTTTCATACATTACCGGCAATACAGATGCGCGTACTTACAGTATCATCATCAGAGAACACTTAATTTTTATGTATATAATCTTCACTTACATAATGTGGTACAAACTGACAAACAAAGAAACGTAACAAACACAGGAACGTAATTTAACAATAAGTTAGAATGCTCTAGATAACGTAATCTTGTAGATTTTAACATATAGGCAAAATAATATTATATCGTGATACTGTTTATCCTCTGGATGAGTCTCTTATTTTCATCATCCACTAGCAAGTCTTATAGCTCCAACCAGTGAAAGCATACCCATATGTGTTCTGAAATCTATGTAATATTTTCAAAGCAAAAGTACGCGATTGTACGCTATTGCGAATTTTGTACATATTTTAATATTTTATGCCCGAACATTCAATATTTTATACCCTGCTGGACAGTATTTTATGTATGGGTATGCAATATTTTATCTCTAGCATACAGTTTCTGAATACGTTTTTTGAGAAAAAAATAAAAAATGGAAATTAATCCTATAAACATTAAATAATTATAAACCTAGAATGTTTTTAAAAGAATATTTTTTTAAAATCGCGTACAACATTCATAATTTTCTGTATTGATTATAGAATAGATGACACATTTTTATTCACTTTTTTGCGCCTCGAATTAAACTGCTTCTTGCATTCGCTAATGAAATAAATATAGTATATGTATGTTACACTATCTTCAAAAAATTTTCTTAAACTGCTATATATAAATCGAATACATATCCTAAGTCTTGCTTTCGAGACATGAGAAATGCAAGTTGAATTTCGTTAATCGGTCCACTAGGACGGGAAATATAGAACTCTCTCGCCCCTTTTTTTGCGCACTGTACAATGCGAGGTTATTTATTTATTGGGAAGGGATATATATTAGTATATATATGTATGTATATAGTGCAATCATTACTGTACGTAATTGTTTTATGCAATATAAATATGCATTATTGCGGTTATGTAATTATACATACAGTATAAGGGGACTATGTATACTTTTATATTCAATCAATATCATAACTCTCACAACTATTAAACTATGTTTAACACTAAGAGAAACTTATTTGAGCTTAAAATAGAAACAGCAGCGCTTAATCACAGCTTTATCTATTCCTCAAAGTGATTTATATTGATTTAAATTTCGAAATGAAAAGCATTAAAAATGTGCTTTTTAATAAGTCGCAAATAATATTTGAAGTAAAATAAATAGCAATGCGCTTGCGCCAAATGTTATGGCAAAAACATTCCATGAGTGTTTATAATTTAATTTTTCTTGCTTTTAAGGAAGAAAAATCATCAGTGAATTTTTCAAACTCTATTTGATTGCTTAATTTAATATTCTATAGAGAGAATGGCTATGTTTGAAGATTTTTCTTGACCAAGTGGAGAGCTCATATAATTTTTTATTAAATCTGCTCTAAAGTTTCTTTCGCCACTAGCAGTAGTAACTGTCATGCTTCTAAATATGGATACAAATAAATTAAATTACAGTCGTGAATTATTTTAAAAAGATTTCAGCTTGTAATTACTTAGTGTCCAGAATTAATGGAATATCATAACTAACTAATCATTTAAAACTAGATATTCTAACTGAATATTTTAGCATTGGGAAATCTTCTCCAACCGTTTCATTTAGCTATTTAAGTTTTAAGCTACTGCCTTTAAATTACTTAAATCTGATGACGTAAGCTTTCTAGCAGTTAGAAACTTGAAAATCGTAGCATTTGGTATTTCTGTTTGACTACAAGTAGAACTTCCTTTTAAAACGTAAATTCTTAACGCTTTATTTAATTAATTATAACGTTCCATTTTCTTCCTCCGCATATTTTGGAGTTTTTTCATTATAGGACACCACGCACCAAACAGTTTTCTTAAAGAAAAATATTTGTCAAAAAACGCACTTTCATAATCAATTCATTTCAACCGCAGTAAAACTTTTCTTAACAAAAGAAATTTGTCTTTTCGCTTTATAATCTTGATAAACAGAGACCAAATAGAATTCTTTTACCAAATAGGCAGACTAAATAGATTTTTTTCTTATTCGCAGTATTTACTTGGAGAATAAGAATACAGTTATAACAGATCAGAATAACACGTATAATTTAACCATGATTAATAGGCAACGGTGGCACATGCAACTTTTTTGTACAAAATTATTAGATGCATGTTGTTTGATAACGGAAAATATCACAAGCATTAATATGTAGGCTAGGTATGTTTTCGTTATTTAATATTTTTGCAATGATTTTTGCCTAATGCTCCAGAACTGAGGACAATTTTTAATTTAGATTAAATCCTATTTACATTGTAACACTAACGGAAACTGAACATCTCATACTGAAACCATTTAGGTCTTCTAAAATTATCCAAATATGTTTCCATCTTTGTCAAAAATTCTCTTAGATTTTATAAATTTCATAATATCCTCATATCCTTTTTTCATCTTTAATGCAGTTCAACAATAAATTCGTTTCAATGTGTTAAATAAAACTTACTTAAAGAGATATTACAATCATGAACATTCTTCTCTTCTTTCCGTTAATGTTCGTTTAGAAAAGTATGACTATTTTTGCATAAATTTTGTAATGTTCTTTTAGAAGCGCAGTTCATGCCACTAATTGTTTCAAGACCAAATGTTGCTCGGAAATGAGTGAAAATTAGCTTGTACATTAAACATAAATATTATCTTATATCAAAAGCATGGTATTAGGATTGAAAGGGATGTAGGACTAATAACGAAATATCTAACTGGAAATTAATGCGGTATAAAAGGATATTAAATATTATTACGAGTAATATAGATAAAACTGAAGAGTATTACAATGACTGATAAGAGACGTTTGAAAATCTAACAGATAAAAGATTTTTAAATGTCAGTCAGTATTAATTCTGGACAAAATTTAGAGAAAATTACAAATAGCCTAAAGCATAAAATCTCATTAAATCTAGTCTTAAATTATTGTCTGTGAATATAAGTTGTTCTTAAATCAAAATCAAGAGGACAGATATAAGCCAAGATTATAACTTAACACAGCAACTAACAAAATATTATAACAGCAACTAACAAAATAAAGAGCAGAGAACGGCGTGAATCAGAGCATTGTCTTTAAAAATATCAGATTTCAAATTTAAGTTTAATATAGGTGCAGAAGGGAGTTTTATAGCTTTAGGAGTTGATCCTTTTTCAAGGATAGACATTACATAGCTTTTCCTGTTAGAGAAAGAGGTAAAAGTCAGTTAATAGTTTTTAGAACAATCAATATTAATGTTAATATTTTTACCTGCAGAAAAATAGCTCTTTAAATATAAAATATTATCAGTTTGGTTTTAAAGAAATTTATCATCTGCAGGATATTGCTTTCCACAGATGCCAATGCTCTTAGAGCAGAGCACACAATAAAATTAATTATTTTCACTCATTTTGTTTGGAGGAAGATCTATTTATTATATAAGCAGACTAAGGGCCTATAAATTTAACCATCAGAATTTTCAGACGTCATGCCACTGAAATTTGTTGAGTAAAGTTTTATGTTAATTAACCTACTTATTTTATCATTTTGGCTTATTTTCAGTTTTGACAAATTTTAACTTACAAATAAAGCATAAATAAGCTTAGAGTTCTTGATATTTTAGATAGCATTTGGCAGCATAGGCTGATTGTCATTCTACTTGTTTCCCTGCTGTTAAATTTAATTTCCCAGATTAAGTTTTTGCTAGCCGTTATTGCTTTATGAACAGTCTGGGGCGAGTTAAGTTTAGTCAGAGTATTAGTTTGTTTTTTATTTTGGATTAAATTTAATCTGAAAATGGCTTTCTGTTGTTCGCAAATTAGCGGTGTTCTATTTCTGTTAAATCTTTGGATTTGCGCAACCGCTCAGGTAGTCATATCAATAAATAGTTCTTATTTAAAATTGTTTTTTGAATTTTCATAGTTTTTTAAGTAAAAGGAGGGAAGAAAATTCGTCTGATAGTCTCTATGGTTACTTTGAGATGATGTACTAATTAAAATTATCATCGTTGAAACCCTATATAATTTCTACTGAAGAAACTCGATACCGAGTTTATGGAAGAGCTTGGAAGAGTTGATGCTGCGGACAGTCAGTGAACAACAGGGAATAGATATAATAGCGTCTGCGTTGAAAGGGCAAGTGCAAAATTGGGAATGCATCGGTAAAATCTGCTACGTGAGTCCGGCGATGAATCATGTAATTCTAATGAATTTAAGGTCGTGGTGATTAAAGTGTCGCCGCAGTAAGTAATGCAACACGTGTAGAATCTCAATTATTTGGAAAAACAGATGGAAAAAGGGATACCACTACCTTAAGATTTTGTTTAGTTTTAGAATCCAAGTACCTGGAAGAATTTTTTGAGCTAGTAGTTGTTGGAATTTGTATTCCTCCCGTTCACGACTGCATTGAGTAGAAAAGGTGAACTATGTAATTGGGCAGAAGAATCTTCTCGACGGAGAGAAACGGTGCGTGGTGTCAACTGTGTATTCTCCCGGTCCTGAAGACTGTCCTTCCTGCTATGCCTATTCGAGATGTTCGTCGACGTGACCAGCAGCCGTGATTCTGTCGAGCGTGGTGTAGCAATGTGATGCATGGAATAGCGCAGTGGATTATAATAGGAATCTAGTCAAGTATTCCGGATAACGTTTCTACATCGCCAAGTACCTGCCTGTCTGAATGAATTGTTAAGCAGGCTCAAATCATCTTTTAGCAGTCAAGTACATTCGTATGTTATCCATCGTATGATTTCACTAATGTCATAGTCTGACATGATATGTTCATCTCTTTTGCTAAACTTAAGGAAAGTAAACGATTAAATTTTATGTCTTCGACTTAGTGCAATTTGTACTTCTGCAGCAGAGAACCTTCGTTCTACACGTACTACTGCGTTTAACTCTCAAGACCTTTTAAATAACAAAAATTTCAAAAACAACAGTAGTAAAATATGAAATCTTAGATTGCTCAAAAATGGTGATGATTTCAAAGGTGCATGAAATGGTGATAATTTTCCAGACGAAAATGGAGATAAGATTGTTCGATATGTGTATTGATAGATTTGGCGGAAAAAGGCGATTTAAATTTGAAGGAACAAATATGATTGTTAAGTGGAAGAATACGTGATTATATCAGGAAGGTGGCAATAGCCAAAGGGTTTGAATAAATATAAAGCAAGTGTCGGAAAAATAACACGAGTCGTTATAGCTAGTAAAGACTTTAGAAGCTCAGAGGTCAGTAACTTCATAGTGAAGAGGAAGCTTCTTAAGTACAATTGAATATTGTTCAAATAAAGAACGTGGAGTCGCTCCATACGCAGATAATTCTCAACGGAATTTCTTCAATGGCGTTAATAGATGCTGTGCTGAGTATCGTTCCTTGGCAGAAATGTTTTTTCGTGAAAGTTTCAGAAGGTTATTTATAGTAAGTTTGAATGAGCAAAATAAAAACAATATAAGATGAGAGTTGTCGGTGCGTAGTTAGTAAGACTTTAAGGGCCAAGATAAAGGACCAAAAAAGTGCTTTATTCTATGTTGTGAGGAATTTTCAGTGCAGTGTGATAGATTTGGCTTATTTGAAAGAAGTGGGGGCACGGATTCATTTTAAAGGGATGGACACAGAGATGAGCAGGGTCCAAAAGAGGGTTGACCAGCCACTAGCTCTGACCTCGAAGACCTATTGCTGACTGAAAAGAGAAACTCATGATTTTTTAAGCATATTTTCTACATTCTCTGATAAGACTGCGGGCGAAATAACGTCATTACACACGAAATGAAACACGAACGAGGTGAAATTCCCCCATGTAGAACGGAGCTATAATAATGCGATAAGGTTTAAAAGGACATAACTTTGAATCACATTGGAAAGCTGATAAAAAAATAATAATTCGCATTAAGCATCTTGGCTTTTATCGTCGACTATAGAAAACTCAATAGCATAACGACATATTCAGTTTATCTCCAAGCCATTATCTCGGGAAAATTAGGAAAATTAAGTTGACTAAATTTTTGCCCACTATGAATTCGACTTCTAGATTTTTCAGAAAGGCATGAGAACCAAGGGTGTGTCAAGAACTGAGTCCATAACAAAGCTGGATTTGTAAACATTTTTAAAATTGACGTTCCATTTATGCGGAGATTGCCGCTACGTTCTAGCGAGCAATCGATAGAATTTTGAGATATGTACTAGGAAAATCACTGTTTATTTGTTTAGATCAAATCGCAATACGTAGCTACATAATCGGGTGCACATTGAGAATCTGAGACAATATTTTTTCTGTTAAGCCATTTTGTCCTTGAGCTCTTAAAGAGAAACAGTCGAGCCGATTATTTAAATGATACATGTTCAGCTCTGGCAAAGGCACTCTGTTTTGTTCTGCTTTTTAAAGATGCTCCACAACTTGCATTAAACGGTCTAAGAATCATTATGATTAAATGTACTCGATCTTGACGACAGGGTAGTTGCAAGAATACTGTAATGTACTTTGTTCTTCATACGCTTCATTCATCCTTGTTGAATTTCAAAAGTTTTCATTCTGTTTGCTATAAAGGTAATATTTTTGTGTTGCATATACAACCTGTATCAACCGGTAGGTATCATTTGGCAGCAGATCGCGTATATCGTGTATCTATGAAGATTTACGACTGAATGCATAAATTCTGATATTTGCATGGGAGAAACGTTTTAGAATTTTTAAAATTCTCTATATAATTTTTTCATGTTGTATATTTCTTGGATGCGTACAGAACTTTAGGAGGCTTTCAAAGAATATAACAAAAAATTATATCTTTGTCATGTATGTTTCCCTGAAATATTGAAATGCTGTCATAACCGTTTCTCATTTAAATTTGGCTTTCGAGGAAGAAAATGTAGTACACTGAATGCTAAAGGTGGACATTTAGGGGATCATTAATAAATGTTACATTTTTTTGTAATTCCATAATCCATACCAAAGTATTTAATGTCTATATTTTAGTGTTTCGTAAGCATTGCAGTTTTTCATGTCTTAATGTTGCGGTGTAATTGGAGATATCACATTTGAAGGAGGAATTTGAAGTGACACTAGTACATTTTTCTCTATAACACTGCACTGTAGATCTAAAATTTACAAGTACCTTACTTTAATATAATTTTTCGCAATGTACTATTGAAAACTTTTATAAATATTTATTCATATTTAGTGTGTGTTTGTTTTTTATTATAGTTTCTATCATTTGTGCTGCAATAATTTTGTATTTATTTATTGATATTTATAATTTGTTTTTATCTTATTACAGTTTTGACATTTTGCATTATGTTTCATTAGTGCATAAAAATTTTGTATTTATATCTTTAATTAGCACATGAAAACGTTTTTGAGGTACGGTATGTGTGCTTAAGTATGTGGTCTTGCCTCAAAGCTGAGAGATATTTGGTAAGAAAAGATAATATTTGGTAAAATTAAAGCTTTTGGTGATTTCGTTAATTTTAATGTTATTTTGTAAAAATTTCCGAAATAGTTGCTTATTAATGTAGGTACACTTTGAGAAGTTTTTTCTAGAGAGTTTCGGTAATTCTTTATCCTTCTAACCCATCATAACTATAACAGAATAACTATATAATAACAGGCAATGAATTTAGAGCAAAGCAATCTGAGAGTGTATGCAATTTTGCTGAGTCCTCTGAGCTTCGAACTGCAGGTAATTCTGTATTTTTGGAACAATGTTTCATTTTTTCTGCTAATATCTCAACTTCTTTTCTGGAGCTGGAACTAGAAGTCAAATATTCATACTTATTCTAACTTGCTCCTGAAAACCCAAGAAAGGTGTCTACGTTTCTGGTATTGAAGTTGATTACTAGTTTTATAAATCATCATTCTTATTATTTAATAATGAATCTTGTAAAAACTGGTTGTTCCTATAGAAAGTTTAGCTACCAATAAATATCCCGAAGATATTTTATTACATATTTACTGGTTCTGTCGTTTCATATTAATTACTTATTAAACCTACGATTAAATGTTTCGAAATGTTTATAAATAGTTTACGTCTACAAGCTTACTATCGTTTAATTTGTGGGGTTTCTCTTATTTTGTATAACAAATTATTTCAAGTTTGATGCTTTTCCTGAACTCCTCAACTTCCTCTCGCGTTTCCTCAGGATGTAAATTTAAAGTTAAGTCAAGTGAGTATTTAAACGAGTGAATTTCTGAGTTAAAATTCAGAGCGTACTTTTTCTAGCCAGCTCACGTTTCGTTGCTTATTTCGCTATTACGCCCCTTGGCCATTTCGAATAATCGTTACGCCTGTTAGGTTTGTGAGTCAACCTAAGTTAGCCGTAAGTTAACATGCTAACCCAGCGCTATTCTATTTAGACTTAAAATGATTTATGTTAGAACGTTTAAGTTCAACCGCAAGTGTTCGGTGTTATTGTAAAGTACGAAGTACGTGCCTTTCTGTTCTGAGTTTGAAATAATAAAGGTGGGGGAGATGTTTTGGGTCACTGCTGTGGGAGTTACAGTCAGGTTACCCCGAGTTGAGTGGCTGCAGGTAGCGTATCTGACTCCTTATAATGATTAGGTAATGTTGACAGGTTACGTAATTCTTACTGCATTTGAAACTCAAAACACATTTAATACAATTATAAGAAGCTCTTTACACACACATATATATAATTCATAGATAGCATAAGTAGGTATTTAAATGAATTATTGTCCTCGTAGTGTGAGGAGTTTGCTAACGAAGGTCTCTCTAGTTGAGAGATCAAAAGCATTGTAGGTCTCTCCAGTCGAGAGTTCTGGAGCGCTATTCTGATGTTACTCCAACGGCGAAAATCTTCAGAGTGAATTAGCCACGCCTCCTTAATTTTACAGTAGCGTTTTACATCCTCTGATTCGTTATATCTAGAACGATATCAGAGGAAAAATCAGATCATTGGTTCGTCACCCCTCCTGAAATCGAGAGGCTTTGACGACAGGCACGGTACAGAACGTTGAAATCTCCTGACACTAGTCGTGAAGTTATGTCTCTGCGATGTCAAAAACATGTCGTGTGACACGTCGTAAAGGCTGGGAGCACTGAATTGCAGGGACCGCACACACAATTTACTTATCTCTGTGTGGTCCGCCGCAAAGGGTTACTTTCACCCTACTTCTGCGCTGATATTTAATTCATGCTTGTGTGAGAATTCGCCAAGTCCTTTGTAGGGTCTAGATTATTTTATGTGGAATCGAAGAGATAGATCTTACAAATTCTTTTATTTCCAGTTTTTATCAATTCAGTTTGATCTTCGGTAGCTTAGAAAGCAATTCATTCAAAGACGTTAAAATTTAACATTTGAATGTCTTCGTTATGTGTAAAATAATTTGTTTCGCAAATGCATGTATATAAACTTCCAAATCACAAAAACGTTGGTGAGAATTACCAAAAATCATCAATGCGGCTACAAATCATTGTTATTAAGATTCAGTGAATTTCAATAACCTGCATGTCTGGTCAACCTTAAACTTTAATTTCAATATCTGCTTACAGATAATTAACAGTACTGCAAATTGGAAATGGATTGAACGCATGAAAATGTACTTTATAATAAAAGTATTATAATGCATTCTATAAGCAAACGAAAATAAATAAAAGTAAATATTTACATAATACAGCGTGCATGCAACAATATATGCATACAACAATATGTGCAGGACTTGAAAAAAATAAAGTAATTCTTATCAAAGCTAATTAGCTAATTAGTGAAAAAAGATCACTATTACCCATTTTACTTTTCAACAGAGATGTCTTCTACAATCATGTAGTTTCTGATTTGCTTCGACTTTCATGTACTTAGCTTTTCTTTCGTGATATAAGAAAAAAGTAGTGAAGTCAAAGGAAATTTTACTTTAAGAAGCTTAAATCTTTTTCCAGAATGAGTATCTTCTTTTACAGTCTAACTAAATTCCAACAATATTTGAAATTCAAAACACAAGTCTGAAAGCAAAAAACGGACAGTCTAATCCTTCTAATAATGTTTCCTCACAGGCATTTAATATTGATTTTCCCGTCACTGTAATCTGTCATATGTTGATGTAGCCAGATGCTAAGAGTATCGATCACGTAATGTAATTGTCCTAATTCACCTAAGTAGCCTATAAACGAATCTTTCCTGCCGTTACCAGTTTTATCAAGATCTATAAAAACAAACTATTGATTGATGGTTCGAAGTAAAGAACAACATAATATCAATATGTATAGTGTGTTTGTACCTCATTTATCTTTATTATACATAAGTTTCTCACTGATTAGACAGACTATTGCAACAATATGATAATTTTGTTGTTATAGAACATACATCTTAGGTTATACTTAAAGAAGTAAGTTATGCAAAATGATATGTCATTTGAAAGCATGTTAAAAATGACAAAAATTACGCTTTTAAGCGGGAATGTCGTACATAATACTGTATGCATATAGCATCCATACATGCAGATCATACCAGTAAATTTAAATTATGAAACCGAAATTATTACTTTGTAGCTCTGTTGTGTATAAAACTCTGTTTTAATTACTTCATCTTTGCGTTGAGTCATAGATTTTATTTAGAATCAGAAATTTAAAGCAAAACGAGTTGCGCACAGTTGTATCTTCTCTTTTTCTGCCTCTAATGACTAAAGATGGACATTTTGGATTGTACAGCATTAGTCAATGAAGTATTTTACACTCGTAAAGGGAACTTTAATTTTCCCTCTTTCCTTCCAGAACGTGAGACAGCCGGCGAATTTTGCTAAAGCTGCATGCAGTCGTGTTAGTGCATGAAACTGGAAAAGGTGTTCAATATTTAGCTCTGGGTAAAAGTTTACAATCGGGTGTCCCTTGATATTTTTGGCGATTTTTATGATAAGAAGCAGTGTTTCCAAGATGACTGTTATCCAAAATAACGCCGAAAGCGTAAAACATATAAACGTATATTACAAAAGCAACAAAAGTATCCATCTAGGATGTTTTTGGCTACGTCTTATCGTATAAAGCAAATCATTTAATCCTGTAATTGATTCTGCTTCTCCTGATCTCGGTACCGGCGAATTGATTAACTAATAATTAATGGATTAAATGAGTTAACTGACGGATGTTTTTCAAAATTATCTTACTTAATTGTCATCACTGTTTGAAGTTAGGTTTCTTGTAACTAGAAGGTTTTAAGATTTCTTTCTGTTTGAGGATTTCAGAGCTTTCCATGTATCTATCTGCACTCTCTTGTACACTCTGAAGATCGAGTATCACGTCTCTTTAATTTCTCTGCTGTATTTTAAATCCTCTGAACATTCCTGTGTAAGATGATATCAGAGGAGTTGTAAAAACATTTTGTGGTCCTTTAAAATACGGCGGCTTTTATGACAAATACATTGCAAATCGCTGAGACCCCCAGTTTAGTAATCGTGAAGTTACTATACTTGTAACATGAAACAGAAGCATGTTTGGAGAATTTATTGCGTCTGCAGTGTCGAAACATGCCCTTTCACACCTTTAAATGGTTCGACTGTTTAGCATCGGGGTTCGCAGTGCAATTTGTGAGGCAACCGCGCTGGAACCTTTTCATCTTCATGGAGATGGCCACAAGTTTGTTATATGCATAAGGCTGCATAATTAAACATGCTACCCAAAATAAACGTAGAAACGGAATTTTTGGCATAAAATTTGCAAATTGTATGCAACAAGGTTTAAAATTGACACTGTGCTTTACAAGTAGTCGAAATCTTTATGTATAAATTTTATATCAAAGATGACTTTCAGTAATTTTCAGTTGCAGTATCAGACTGCTTACCATCGAAAACTGATATTATGAGATAATAAATTTCGTTCAAAATTTTTAAATCGAAATTTGGAGTTTTCTTGGTGACTAACTAGTTACTCATGAAGCAAAAATTGCACCCCATCAAGATTCTTACTTGCTGTACAACAACTAAACAGCTTCTGGTGCAGCTTTAATTTTTAAAAATCAGGAGATATTCGATTAAATAGTTTGGTAATGAAAAATGATTTACTGAAGTTATTGAAGAATGAGGTGCTTAGCTTCACTTGTGGCAGCACTAGCTGCTAAGCAGTGTTGCATTTTTATAATAAAGTATGCACATGCTGTGTCTGCATACATATAAATTATGTGCGTGAAAAAGAAGAGCATTAATAAGCAAGAAAAGAATATTATTCATAAATTTTCTAAATAGCTTACGTTGCAATTTCTTTCTTATTTCCATCGAGAATGCTGAAGTTTCTTCCAACACGAACTTTATTTCACGAAGCAAATAAGTTAGGTAATTGAAGTTTAATTTTCGTAATGAATTTCAGGAAAATAATTTTTGAAAGAAACGTTCATTTTTTGTTG
>KK113231.1:0-13345 GCA_000611955.2 Stegodyphus mimosarum
TTTAATTTTTATTTAATATTATTTATTTATTATTTAATTTTGATCAATCTTATAGCCAAATTTCAAAATCTATACACAACTTTAAAGTTCAAATGAATTTCTACTTTTTAATTCACCCATTCCCATACAGTTCACAGCGCACAGAGTTTCACGTGTTCGCCTATTCGATTCATTAGAATCAAGTTTTACTAGTTGACAATGAAGCATATCATTGCATGATTTCTATTTCAAAGTGCAATTACATTTCAAAAATAAAACTACTATAATTGCAAGCGAGTATCATTTAAGGGGTCAAAGGTACACAAGCAATTCGCCAGCCGCAATTAAGGAACCAGAGAGCCACAGTTTAGACAACCCTAATTTAGTATATATTATTTTATTTTATATACTATACTATTGATGTAGATACAGGTATGCAGATAATTCTACAAATCTGATTCATTTTGCAGTCAGAACATTTTTACTTCAATGCTACAAATACATCTGCTTTGCTTTAGGAGCTCTATAGAACGCATGGCCAAACGGCGGCTCGCGAGCCGCATGAGGCTCTCCGACAGCTCGGCTCGCGAGCTACTTGTGATCCTACGCCATCTGAAATTCGACTGATTTTGAATAAATATAGTTTAATTTTTTAATACAAATGGAATTTGAAATAGAAATCATGCAGTGCCATGTTTCTTTATTTATCGCTAATTTAATATCTGATATTATGTATGTAAAAATCTGATAGATTTCAAACTGTTCACTGCTGGCTTTTCGTCGGAGCAACCTAAAATTACAAATAATTCCATTTCTGGCAATTACTATTCTGGTTATGTTACTTTTAGAACAGGTAATGGTCATCGGAATATATGCGAAGTTAATCTAAAACGCAATGCTAATATTTTTATTTAATTATTAGTCCAAAGGGATTTAGTCCCAAAGGACTATTACTTTCGTTTGGGCGTTTTGCGTCGTTTCACAAAAATGCCCGATTCACTTTTCAATTTAGTGCTTATGTTTCTTTGTTGGTAATTGCAGTTGCATTGGGTTGGCTATTAGAATTTTTGGAATTGTACTGTGTTGGTTATTGGGTCTGTACTGGGTGGATTAATGGAATTGTATTGGGTTGACTATTGGAATTATATTGGGTTGGTTTTTGTGTTCGTATTGGGTTTAGTTTAATGTTTGTTTCGTTCGGCAAGTTATTATATTATTAAGCAAGATCCCTTTGGACGTAATCTAAAATCTGAATCCTTTCAGATTTTTTTTTTACTCTCCCTAATATTTTTTTCTCTCAATTTTACTTCAGGCAGTATCTTCTTACATTTCTATGATCCCATTGTACACAACAGTTGTGATCCACCTGGAAAACTTTCTCTTCGTTGTAGTGTACTACTTTTATTCAGTCCTTGAATGGCGTGAGTAACTGCTAAAGAAACCTGTGTCGTTTTGCAATCCATATACAACTCTTTTAAATTTGTAGAAGAATTTTACGAGGATTTTATTTTTGGTGGAGTGAATCTTCAGCCTCTTACTTAGTAGTCTCAATTTTCTAGCGAACTCCTTCGAAATTAATTTCCTATCCCTAAGCAAGTCAGGCAGTTTTATGCAAGTGCTTCTCATATTTCGCAACTATTCACAATAATATGCTTAATGAACACTTTTCGCCCATGAAACTTTATCTTTCGTAATAATTCCTTGGTAATCCTGGGCAGAGATCATAATTTATTTCACCAATGGTTATGGATGCTGAAATATTTGGAGTCGTAAGAAGAATCACTGGTTTGACAACGATTTAAATTTTAGTCAAAATGTTTAATTCTCATTTTATCAAATATTGTTATTCCAGATAGAGATCTTTCACCTTAATCATCAAATCTTCATATCAATAATGTTGCATCAAGTAATGAGGGATCAACAGAACACAAACATCTCTCTTTTCCAACGTTTCTCTCAAAATCGGCTTATTGATATTGGTGAAATCTCTTTAGCGTGTGATATTTTCTTGTAATTTTCGATTTCATGTTTGATGACCTTCTTTCTTCCTACCTCGGACTAGGTTAGAGGAATTTTGCTGCCCGGCATATCTAAAATTTTGACCCTTTAGTGCTGCCGCTCTTCAGCTGCCCAGGCTCTGATGCGAGCATTACACTTCTTTTAATATGTTGATATTTTTTGTCTGCTAATTTTCGGTCATCATATACGTCTGACACGTCCTTCATGAAAGCGTAGTAGCCAAACAAGAAGTTGACGAAACGTTGGATCAAGCAGTTGTACAAAGTTGTGAAATTTTGCACCCATAAACGTTTATTTATAATGTCTGATCTTTCCGCCCCCCCCCTAAAATATCTTCCGCTTAGACACTCTATTTCAAACTCAATTTGAGATTTATTTTCTGTACACAGGTCACGTAACCCAATGGAAAGTTGTACTGTGTAACTGCTTGGCTGACAATAATTCATTTTAAACTTTCTTCTGAGTTATTTCACTCAGAAATTTAAGATGAGACATAAATCATTTGACCTCTTTTATGAGTCCAATATTTAGAATATGATGGATTCGTACACCTATTTGACGAGAGCTTTGGCACTAAAATATTGTGCAGACGTCTGCCGTGTTAAGGAAGGCCTCCACATCGAACATCTGTGCGTTCCATAGAAATATGAAGGGTTAACGCGTTCGTATTATATCCACATTTGTGAAATAAATTCATTATAATAGTGACAGGTACGTTTTCTTTCTGTAACATTAATTTTGATTTGCCGTGTGTTTGAAAAACAGCTCAAAATTAAACAGCTAGATTGAAGAATTCGGCTAGTAGACAGTTGGATTATGTGCTCAACAAAGTGTTAATATAGCGCGGCATGAACCACTACATTTATTAGCAATGGGTTATGTATGTCCAAAATTATCGTAACGATTCAAGAGATAGTTTTGAGCATTTTCAATGATGAGCATGAATTTTGTTATCTATTTCAAAATTATAAAGACATTTCGGGAGATAGTTTCGAGAATTTTCAATGATGCGCACTGTACAGATTACTAAAAAATTCTGGCAGATTCCGTTGGATACCACGCTAAAATACTGTATCATTCAGAGCCGTCATGAGAGATACTGATTATTCAAATGCCACTGAAACTGTAATCATATTTTTTTTGGTGAATTCTTCTATACTGGGGCATCAGTAAAAGTAGTTATTCCAAAGTTCTGTGGAAAAAATTTTAATAATTTCTTAGGTTAGGTTCCAAAAATTCGAATGGTCTTAGTATTTTGGTTCTTATGTTCATTGCGTGGAGAATCAAAATTAATTTTTAAGCAAAAGCCCAAACAAGTCAATAGCTTATTTTTAAATAAATATCTTTTCTCGAATAATAGTTTCTATGCAGTGCACGTTGACGTGTATAATATAATTTACACTTTCTAAAAGATTGCTCATGAATTATTAAAAAAAAAACTCAGTTTTATTTTAAATGATGATTTGCAATTTACAATTTACTCAAATATTATTTTTTATGTAATTGTTTTTAGACCAATGAATATGCTCCCAATTCCTTTTAAGTCGACTAAGCTAAAACAACAATAATTATAAAGGGAGAGCTATAAAGGAAACAGACGAAACTACTTGATTTCTCTACCTGAAGAAAAAACGCTCAGTTACTCAGTACAAGCATTACAAACTTTTATTTTCTTGCGGCTTAAATTTTCTGAACACAAAACAGAAGCTATAAAATGTATTTATTCACATTTATATGTAATTATGTTAATCACATATACATTAATTTTCTTTAAAAGTTTCTTTACATTCAAAACCTGTTTCATTATTTTTGAAAAGATATAAAATTGGACTTGCTGCTCTGGAACGTTCATAAAATCTATCGTGAGGCTCCCATCATCTTGAAGTTTGGCTATCCCTGCTCTATAGTAATAAATAGTTCATATATATGCAGAGAGAGAGAGTCAAAAAGTAAGAAATTTAGACATTTATACAAATACCTCGAAAATTGAAATTCAATACCACTAAATTTCAAAATATTCTGTAAATATTCAAAATAAGATTTAAAAAAAATGTAAAACTAAAACTTAAAATTTATACATACCTGAAAAAATATAAGACCAGAAAAATAAAAATAAACAAAAAAGAGAAATTCAGTTAACTTTGATGTAACGCTGTCAAGAGGAGGTTACATCAGACCCAATTACAATCCCCCTTGAAAACCCTTGCGTTTCTGCATTCAGAATTAGCTGATGAACTATTCTAATAGTTTTTAAGCCGGTTTGTCTTAAAAAGTTCCTTTGCGAAGGCGTCAATTCCCTCAGTCATATATCCCTCAAGTGTCACTCCAATAACTGAATAAACCAAGCCTAAATGAACGATTATCAACAGCTTAGTAGTGACAGCATGTGCTATAAAGTGGTTAAATATACTGCTTTAGTTATACTACATTCTTCGACACTGTAGTCTTATCATAAAATAAGTATTCTATTATAACGCATATAACATTTGCGCGAAAGTGATACTGAGATAATTTGTTTTAAAATAAAAAATTGTGATGCTGTAACATACAAATACGAAAACGCCCATGCAACCAGCCCATTTGCCTTGAATCGAGTCCAGATCGAACTACCACTGTTCAGAGACTTTACATTCCGTTGCTGGTGCATTTGAAGAATTAGAAGTTAACTCGGACTTTCGATATTGCGTGAGATGACTTTCTCACCTAAGGCTCTCAACTATATATTTTTTAACTGACTTTTGCTTATAACCTAAAATATTACCTGAGTATAATTTTAAATAAAAATAAAACTATTTTATGATTTACATATTTATTTCCCCCATTGTAACTGTTAGTGCCATTAGTACTACAGTTCTTTTACTGAATGCATCCGTCAATATGAAGGGCAGAGAAAGATCTGTTACACGCACCCATTATTGCTGGGCTAAAATATTGAAAAAATTTAAAAATATTTAGTAAAAGTACAACTTTTACATCAGAGAATCAAAAGCAAAACAAAACAAAACAAAAAATCCAGGGTTTTAGATCTCGTTATGAAAACGAAATGATATTTTTATCGATTTATTACAGTCATTGACAAATTCCAGTAGTTCGTAAATTGGCTTACAATGGACAGTTCCTTTTTTGATTAATAAATCCACTTTATCTGCTATTAAATTATGCTGTGTAACCTTTGGATGATTCATGACACATATCGAGCAATAACAGAAAAAAATATTTTTTTTTATAGTAGAACCTAATGACAACAGTCATGGAGGCTTACAATTATCCAGAGATGTATAGCATCTTTTTTCATCTGCTTTTTTCTTTTCTTTCTTTCTTTCTTCTTCTTCTTTTTCTTTTTTTTTTCTCGGTATGTACTATGATGATAATATCTTTTGTTATCTACAGAAGCTTAGAAATCAGTGAAAAAAAAGGGTCAAATTCGGGCTATATTTAAACTTCACATTGAGAAGCCAATATATAAACAGCCCTTACTTGTTGGCTTTTCGTAAATTCAGTACTTTTTATCTTAAAACTGAAAATAATATGTCATTTGTAAATTCAATAACAGTTCAGTTTCTTCCAAATACTAGTACTAAGTATTTTTTGCCAGTTTTCATGAGTATTAAGATGGTTAAACACCTTAAAAACAGCAACAAATGCTGACAGCGCAGAGATGTTAGAAGATATTGTACTTCTTTCGTCTCATTTCTAGAGTTGGTTGATTAATTTTTTAAGTGAAATTTACAGGGAATGATTACTATCTGTTCGATAGTCATCATTTAAACCTTTCATTATAGATCAAAAGTATGATAAAAGACTGAATAATAATATTATAAACTAATAATAATAATATTTATAAACTAATAATAATATTTATAAAACATTGATAACTGAAACAAATACAATTTTAATGCGCAGTAAATTAGTTGCTGTCATTTACCTTAGACTTCTTGCACATTCGTCTTGTGATAGGAGTATATATGAAGCTGAAATCAGGTTTTGAAATAAAATATACAAATTCGCATACTCTTGGTTCTTTGTTTTTTCTATTGTGTCAAGGACAGCAAATAATTTTCCGACAACAGGTAATAAAGGTATTTATTTTGAATTTCTGAAAACGGTCTTAAACAATTTATTTTTTATTTCAGGATTACTTTTTTTACAGCTATATTACGAACAAATATAATTTTTTAAAATTTGATTTATTATTGTTAGTTATTTCAATACTTTCTGAAACCTCTTTGCCTCTTTTTAACATTTTGGATGTATGAAATGCAACCCTATCAGATTTACGTAAATTTGACTTTTTTTTGGGGGGGGAAGTCTTAAAGTGATGTTTCTATTACTACTTCACAGACTTCTAAAAATAACGGAGAAAGAAAAATTACCTGAATAAAGGGAAAATATTATGAAAACATGAACTTTAGCAGAAATAGTATAATGATTTATAGATTTATCATATTTTAAGGACAAATTGTGTTTAAGTTTTACGTCTTGAACAAAATGATAATTTTTTTCAAAAGTAAATCCGGGAAGGTTTAAAAAAAAATTTTTTTTCTTCGGAAATTTTTGTATTCATGAAACAATTCCATTTCTAACTTATAAACATGTTTGCATACAGTGTTATAATAAAAGAGTTATTAAATCTCCCGAAAATAGGCAACGATCATATGACTTCAACCATTTCCTCCCCTCCCCTCAGATTGTAAGATCTCATATGAAGGCAGAAGCAATTTGTCTTCTTTCTTGGATAGTCTCTAAGATGTTCAGATCTGAAGATCGAGCTAATCACTCTCCCCTCCTTTCCAAATTCGGAAAATACATAGACATTTATGTAAGTTTAGATAATTTTTAAACCTTTTTATGAACTAAACAGCAAAAAATATTGATAAATACCAAAACTTGGATAAAAGTAGTTTTTTTATATTTATAAACTAAAGCTAAATACTAGCAGGCAAATAAAAGGCTGTTCTCACTCCTCTCTGAAACTATAACCTCTATTCTAATATATCCATTAATAATTTCTTTCGAATTTCTCCGTGGTTAAATTTCTCTGAGTAAGCACACGGAGGTCAACATCGCTGCAGAGATCCTCGCTGAAGTCATGATGTCATCATTATATCTTTTTGTAAGAATACTTGCCAAGTTAGCTGTTTCTGTTTCTTGCTGTTCTCATGTAAATCACTGAAATAATGTAAGACTTTAATGTTGTTTTGTATTCAACTATGTGAACAGCGATCTTCATGTCTACCTCCTCCGCTGTCTAATGTAATTTAAACGATCTGCTGTGTCACCCAGACTGTATAGTGGTTAAGGGAGCTTGCTGCGGCACCGAAGGCCCGTTCGAATCCTGGAGAAAGCGTGGATGTTTGTAACTGCGTAGTGTCTTTGCGGCATAGGGCTATAGCGAGCCGATGTCCTCACATGTGGTTTGGTGGTAGGGAAGAGGGGTGGAGACCCTCGGACCATCATCCCGGGATGTTTTGCCTCAAAACTGGGTTGGAAGTAGAAGTCCAGCTCCACTGAGGCTCTGACAATCTTCCGTGAAATACATGGACAAAGCAACAAAACAGCGAACCGCCGTATGCGGTCGAGTAAAAGGTATAGAGGTTTTTTACAGCATCTTCTAAAATCGTCTTATTGCAGTTCTCATCAGAGCGGATATTATTCTTCGACCTACTAAATGTTCAAGTGTAAACTTAGTTGCTTGAATGTTATTTGTTGGAACTTGGACCTTAAATTTAATTATCTTGCAGCTGTAATTACTTCTTGCTTAATTGTGAAACTTGAAGTATCTGATTTCACGTATTAAAGCTTACGGAAAAGAAAGTCGCTTCGGTTAAACATGGTTTTATTCTTTGAAAACAAACAAAAGTCTTCAGAAGACAACAGTAAAAACTACTCGGCATTTGGACTGGGCAGTGCTCGAGGTTTGGAATCGTATTCGCGGACTACCTGCTAGCTGATTCATCCTCTGGCAGTGCTCAGTTGAAAACTACAGCCTTTTATATTTTGGCGATCGCCACCACGAAAAAAGAATTTGGATTCAAATCATCTTCGCACGGTCTTTGAAAGTGTTTCTTCCTTTTCATGAAATGAGCTAGAAAACTGAAGAGGCTATAAAGTTTCGATCCGTTTCCGCTGAATTTTCACTTTGGAGCTGATTTCAAATACAGAATGATATTTTACCTACAAGCTTTTCTCTTGTAATAAGCCCTTTACTGTCCATGAGTTCACCGTTTTCTTCAACAATTGAATTAGCTATTTCTTTGTCATAACTGCTTCTGGCAACATAGTTTACAATAGCATGAAATAAAGCTCAAAGATTTCTGTTGTACTTTTTAGTGAATGAAGCAAGAAGTATCCAACTATCTCTGATTTATTTTCTCAAGTAAGTACTTCTACTCTTTTTTTTTTTCAAAAATGTGTTTGGAGTCTTTCTTTTTCTTTCGTGATAAAAAGAAAATCAGTTTATCGCTTAGCATTTCAATAAATATATACATATTAGGCATAGATCGTATATGTCTTCAGGTTGAAGCATTTGATTATTATTCTTGTATATTACATTATGTGCAGTACATATTTTGATTAATTCAACTGTTGTGCTTTACAGACGTTCTTCACATGCTTTCTTTTCAGAGAATTTCTTCAAAGGATAGAGAAAGTGATGTTGATTCTGCCGCTGCACATAATGAAAGTGGGAGTGATTTAAAGTATGAATTATTTTATGAATTATTGCATTTAAGAATTTCTCTCAATCTTCCACTTCTTAGCAATTTCCGAATTAATCATAGAAGCTTTATTTAAAATAATTGTACAGACTTTTCAAACAATTATGCAATCCAAATTTTTTTTAGCAAACATTGCAGAATCGTACAGATTAATAGTTTTTTTTTGTTGTTGTTGTTGTTTTGTTTTGTTTGTTATCCTTTGCAATTTTATGGTCACTCGGTTACAGAGGTCATCTGCTTTTTCTGAGAGAACTTCTGATGTTTAACCAGTTGTTTAACCTTTAAAGGAATATCTTCTTGTAATCGATCGCCTTTTTAAAGAGCTCAAGACAGAAAAATGTTTTTATACCTCTCAAACAGCATCCCAATTTACGTATTTGGATAAATATCAACTTGTGTATGTGAATGAACTCTGAGCCAAGTTTTATTGAAAATTTAATCTGTTAAGACTAAACTCATTAATGTTTATTTTCAGGCCAACATATTTCTTCAGACGTTGAGTAGTTCACAACTTAGGCATTCTTTTCACTGCAATAAAGAATCCGAATGTAATTTAGTCATGTAACCGACACCAGCTTTATTGCTCTCTTTAAAAAGCAATTTTATTCTGTTTGCAAATACCAGATACATTCAATAGATTATTTTGTTCCCCCCCCAAATTGTTTTTATGATGATTTATATGCTTATCAGTTTGCATTAAGTTCTGAATCTAACATTGTGATTACTGAACATTCTAGTAATTTATATTACACTTATAAAAATTATGCATCCGATAAAATATTGTTGATGGAACTTAAGTTGTTCAACAGGTTCAAATCTAATGACTGAACGAAAGTGTGTGACCGATGAAAAGTGAATCCAAACCCTTTTTTAACCTATACGTATTATTTACATTTAGTAGCCTAGAGTATAAATAACTCGTAATGCATATTGTTGCATGCGTACGGGTTCGTAATGGATTGAATGCCCAAGTCGTTAAAAAGTTAATGAAATTTATCCTTTTCACAATAAATAAAACAAAATGCTGAAATATTTCCTCAGACATATTCGTACAGTATCACAATATTTCAAACGTCAAACAGAACTCAATTTAAAACAGAGAAACTGATTCCATCTCACAGCGAATTCGCCGCAAAACAAAAGCAGCATTAAGTAAACAAACCGTTAGCTTAAAACAGCTACAACTCAGCTGAGGTGTTTAAATTCGGCTTTTATAAGCTTCTTAATTACTCACTAGAATATTCTGGTCAAATCTATAAATATCTTGATTTTCCTCGATGGCAACAGCAATTACGAGATATTTATTTATTAAATATTAAATGCATGCGCTCTTCTATTTTTACTTTTCCGAAGTACCTAAATCGGCTGCGTTGCACGGGAAAATAAAACAATTTTAATCACAATTCTAAATAAATTGCTAAATAAATACGAAATCCGTAACACTGCTCCCTTCCCAAGGACTGCACGTTCCGAGAAGTACAATCCCGAGACAGGAAACCAAGCTTACAGCTAAGGCATCAATGCAATAATAAACATTACATAACAAAATAAACAATTATTGCAATAAGTAACTTTCAGCAAATCAAATACTATCAAACGCTAAATACAAATCAAATACATTCAAATACTAAATACAAATCAAATACAAAAAGGACCATGGTCTTATATTATTTACATTGCTATTTACAATTATATACACTACGTACTATGGCCATAGTAAGGAGCTAACCTGTCGTAATGGACGACTTTAGTCTTAGAGTTCGATGACATACGGATCCGAACCACGACGTCGTTCAGCCTGTTTGGGACTGTGTAGGGACCATCCCAAGGTGACTGTAGTTTCGGACAGAGTCCTTTGAGTCTAGTCGGATTCCACAACCATACCTTGTCTCACTCGTTGAAACTATGTCCAGTAGCTCTCGTGTCGTATCGGGTCTTCATCTTCTCCGTCGCCATGTTGACTCACTCTCTTGCAAAGTTGTGCATCACTTCAAACCGGGCCTAGAGATCTTGAATGCACGAAGGTCACGACCGAAGATCATCTGAGAAGACGGGGAATAGACGGTAGTCTCATGGACAGCACTACGGTAAGCCAGTAAAAACAGTGGTAACTTCTTGTCCCAGCCCTCTTGGTTTCTGGAAACCACTAATGAGAGGTTATTGAGGATGGATCGAATAAACGTCTCTAACATACCGCCCGACTGGGGATGTAAAGGCGTCGTTTGGGTTTTGTCAATACCGAGAAGCTTGCAGAGTTCTTTGATTACAGCCGAGGTAAAATTCCTTCCCTGATCGGAATGTAACTGAAGAGGCACTCTGAACCTTGAAATCAACTACACATTCTTGGCCCTCTATTTCTTGGGACAAAACAGCGCCCACACTTTCATTACTCGCGTCCGGGTCGAGAACAAATGGTCTATCGAGCTGAGGATACGTCAGAATTGGAGCAGATGTTAAAGCTTCCTACAGATTCTTAAATGCTTCCTCACATTCGTTTGTCCACAGGAACATTTGCTTGCTCTCTGTCAGCTATTGAAGGGGTCTTGCGATGGAAGAAAAATACTTCAGGAATCTCCTATAGTAGGTGCAAAGTCCTAGAAAGCTTCTCAGCTGGTGGACATTTGCGGGACGTTTCCAGTCTTTAACTGCTGATACTTTTTTAGGATGCGTGTGCACACCTTCGTCAGAGATGATATGTCCAAGGTAAGTCACTTCCTGTCTGAATAATTTGCATTTAGCGGGACTCAACTTTAGATTGGCTTCTTTCAGTTTCTGAAGCATCTTTCTAAGACTTTCCAAATGTTCTTCGAAACTCTTCCCTACGATGATGATGTCATCCAGGTATATCAGAGAGGCTTCATAGGAAAGACCTTTTAAAACAGTCTCCATTAGGCGTTCGAATGTAGCCGACGCATTACATAGTCCAAACGGCATCACTTTGAACTGCCAAAGTCCTTGTCCAGTAGTAAATGCCGTCTTTTCTTGGTCATCATGATGTCTTTCTACGTGCCAATACCAACTCTTTAAATCAAGTTTCGAGAACTACTTGCTTCCAGAATGAGTGTCTAGAGAGTCGTCAATTCTAGGAAGAGGGTAGCTGTCTTTCTTCGTAATCTCGTTCAACCGGCGATAGTAAAGACAAAATCTGGTTGACCCGTCTTTCTTCTTCACCAGGACGATGGAAGATGCCCAGGGAGTTGCTGAAGGCTCGATGACATTGCTTTCTTGCATTGTTTTCAAAGTGTTCGCACCTCTTCTTGTTCCGCAATCGGCAGACGTCTTGGATGTTGCTTGACTGGTGGATGATCACCAGTATCGATTCTATGCTGAGTCAAACTGGGTCGACCCACGTCAGAAGAGGAGCGGGAGAAAACATCTTGAAGATCTTTAATAACACGCTCGGCAGCATTCCTTTCTTCATCGTTTAATTGCTCATTCTGCAATTACTCCGATGTGATGCTTTCTGAAAACACGGTTTCTGGGATGTTACTTTTCCCTTCAATGCTGGTTACTGGAGTAAAGTCTGCAACCACTTGACCTTTCTTAATAACTCTCGACTTGTCACTTAGATTGGGAACTCTCACCGGGATAATGGTCCTCAACAGGTCGACGAGTGCTGAGGCTATTAGTACTCCTTTAGAGCAATTACAATTTTTGGAATATTCCATGACGCCGCAGCGGAAATTTCTATTTTCGGCTATGGATCCAGGAAATACAATTTCTGTTTTTGCCGGTATTGTGATATAGTCTTGAGCTACGATTTTGTGGATAGATTTCACTCCTTCATCATTAATCCCGAATAAGATTACGTCCTCAGAGGCAGAATGCATTTCGTTGTTTTTAAAGTCCAAGAAAAAAATTGTATTTCCTTAGAAACTCCAGTCCGAGTATGCAAGGGTCTGTAATCTCCGTTACATATGCCGTGTGATGGTAAGCGTCACTTCCAAACGTGATGTTAACGTTTAATTTTCCTTCGATTTTGATCTTCTCGCCTGCCACAGTCTGGAGGATAACGCAGGACGGCGTCCAGATGAGTTTGTTTTTCAATTATTCAGCCCTATTTTTTCCAATGATGGTAACATTGGTTCCTGTATCGATGGTTATATTACAAGAAACTCCATTGATTTGTCCCATGATGAAAAGTTCGTCACTGCCGCCACTCACTGCAGAAATCTGAAGCGCTTTAAACTGGAGCTTTTCATTATCTGGCAACCTCCGCCCAGCGATATGGCCACGAATTAGTTTCCCTCCTTCTTAATAGGCACGTTTCAACATCCGTGCTCTGGGGTGTTCCGCAGTTTCTTCTAATGTGCCCTTTAGCACCGCGGTTCTAGCACTTTAGTTTCTTGTCACCAATATTCCGTAATATTCCGTGTCAAGGCATTTACTTTTCTGGTTAAATCGTCTAGGCGAGCAGTCATTTGATCCACTGGTTCTTGTATGTGAGCAGCTCTGATTGGGTGGCGGTCTCTACAAGTGGCTTGCTGTGCTGCCCCGAATTTCATGACGTACACTAGAGCACTTTTAAAGTCATTCACATCAGCCATTCGAGGTGCTTTCTGTATTTCAGGATCACGGATGCCGTCAATGAAGTATTGCAGGGACAGGATTTCTCTTATTTCTGTCAGCAT
>KK113231.1:13360-42874 GCA_000611955.2 Stegodyphus mimosarum
CACTCCGAAAAGGCGAGGTGGGACAGCCTTTCAACATCCGTGGCTAGCTCCTGAAGTGTTTCCGTAGGCTTCTGTTGACGGGATTTTAACTGAAGCCCACTGTAATCTTTTAAACACTTCTCTCCAAAACGCAGCTCCAAAGCGCTGGACAAAGCTTCGAAGTCTAGTCTTTGGTTTTCGGGAAGAGTCTGCAGGATATCCGCTGCGTCTGCTCTGACAGAAGCGGCAAGACGACAGGCCTTAGCTTGGGAATCCCATCTATTCGCATCCGCAACTATAGAAAATTGTGTCTTATACACTTGACAGGAGGTCTTCCTATCATATGTCGATAGCTTCAGAGAAGGTCGAGCAGGCATGGTTAGGCATTTAAAGCTATCTGAATTGCTTCCAGTCGCCGCTACGAATTTCCTTAAAGTATCAACTTCTTTCGCAACTGCGGAAACCTTGTCATCAATTTGTTGTTCGATTTGGTGTTGGACGGCAAAAAGTCTTCCTTCGTTTCGTTGTTCGACAACAGAAACTCTACCTTCTGTTTGTTCTCTGACAGAAGAAACTTTATAAGCAATTTGTTGTTCCAGAGCCGAAATTCTCTCTTCTATTTGTTCTTTGACAAAAGAAACCTTTTTTTTAGTTTTTCCAACTTTCTTTTCAACCGCGTCTATTCTTTCTTCCTAAGCCTCAAATTCATTTTCTATTATGCAAGTAATTTCTCTTTTCCTCACTTCTTGCCCTGCTTCAATCTTCTCTTGCCCAGCTTTCATCTCCTCTTTAACGGATTTCATTTCTTCTTTAACAGAAACTTGATCAGCTTCCATCTTTTCTTGGGATGCAGCAAATGCCCTGATGAGCTGTCTCAATTGTTCTTCCATAGCTCTTGTGAATGTCATTCAATACCACTTCTGACACCAAAAATTGTTGCGTTCGTAATGGATTGAACGTACAAGTCGTTAAAAAGTTAGTGAAATTTGTTCTTTTCACAAAAAATAAAACAAAATGCTGAAATATTTCCTCAGAGATATTCGTACAATATCACAATATCTCAAACATTAAACAGAACTCAATTCAAAACAGAGGAACTAATTCAATCTCACATCGAATTCGCTACAAAACAGCAACAGCATTAAGTAACCAAACCGTTAAAACAACTACAACTCAGCTGAGGTGTTTAAATTCGGCTTATAAGCTTCTTAATTATTCACCAGAATATTCTGGTAAAATCTATAAGTATATCGATTTTCCTCGTTGGCAACAGCAATTACGAGATATTTATTTATTCAATATTAAATGCATGCGCTGTTCTATTTTTACTTTTCCGACGTAGCTAAATCGTCTGCGTTGCACGGGAAAATAAAACAATTTTAATCACAATTCTAAATAAATATGAAATCCGTAACAATATTTTGAGAATGCATGTTAGAGCTTATTAACAGTGATATGTACAAGATTGTAATAAAAGAAACAAAGCTTCAAATAAATAAAGCATGACGAACTATGTCGAAATCAGATTATGCAACTAATACATGTTTTCTATTAAGGTAGAAGGACTAATGATCGAAAAGTGGGACAAACCTATATAATGTAGGTATTGTAAACTGTTTTATACATACTTACCTTGAAAACAAAAATTAACAAGTAGTTCGAAAAACAAATCGCTTTTACGTATTAATGAAGTCAAAGGTTAAGATTCTGTCAAAAATTGATTTTCTGCCTGACAATCTGAATTGTTAACTGCATTGCCAATTTATTTTCTTGATTTTATGCATGATGCAAAAGAAGAAACAGTTTCTTTTAAAACTAAAATAGTCATGAAAAATAAATTAACTTTAAATAATATTTCTCCACAGTTACAAAGATATTTGCAGTTTTTGAATCGCGAATGATTTGAAGCAAACGATCCGCGAAAGCGATCCTGGCGTCAGATGTGGAGACAACCTTCCTTGACCCCTTTCGAGACTGAACAGTCCCATAAATTTGAAAGCTTGTCTTGGAAAAACAAGACCTGACGTTATCTCGTTCTCTGCCAGCAAATTTTAAAGGACAAAGAAAACTCCATCTTATTCAGGCGCGAAGACAAGAATGATACTGACGTTGAGCTTCTATGTATGTTTGGTTCAGAATTAAAATTGAGAGAAAAGAAAAGAATATTTGTTCATCTTTTTCTTTGTAATATAAAACATTATTGGTGCCACAGAACCCTGATTCATTTTTAGTAAAAAAAAAAAAAATTATCTGTCCGCTGGTCTTTTATGATAACAATTGTTCAATGTCCATACTGAACTATATTTGACAAGAAGACATTTTATTAGTTATGTTTTCAGGAACCAGGCGTTCGAGGTGACTCCTAAAGAAAAAAATAATTATCTTCTTTAAAAATGAGTGGAATAGCGAAGCTTTAAATAAAGCCATCATGCATTCTTATTCCGAAGAAATTAGAATAAATTTATCTCAAAATATATAAAATTATCATGGTTAATTAGCATAATTAATTTCAAGGAATCACAATCCAGAATTGTCATCTAATTCAATCAAGAAATCCCACTAATCAATGTCAGTCGCAATAGTTGGCTCGTGTTGTATCCTCTGATTTAAACTAATCTGGAAAATATTTACAGTGCAATATTATTTGTGGATGTTCATGAACATGTTTAAATGCTGCGTGAGCTCCTGGGTAGGTGTAAATGTACTCTTTGGCATAAGCTTTAAAGTGATAAAACTTCTTAACTGGATGTTTTTGTGTCTAGGTCTTGTAAGATTTGCACAACTGGGAGACATTAAATTTTTTGAGTGATTGATTGCCTGTAGTCTTACCTAGATAGAAAGTTTACAATAGTGGTTTGCCGCGTTTGTCATAACTGAGAAGCACTCAGTATATTTTTTCAGCAAATTGGCAAGATGTCTGTTGTCTCAAGAACCCATGAAGCCGAAACTCTTTTGCCTCATTTTATGTTGCTGCAAAACAGATCTGTTGAGCAAACAGAGCTCATCTTCGGCTGGTGTTTAATTTCAGAATCTTCTGTTTCCTGTAAAGACATAATCTTAAGCTTTGAGCTACTAATGATGGTAACTAATGTCAGATAATTTCTATTTAAGGATAATTAAGTTTGCGATAATTTGACTTGACAGTTTTCCTTAACAATAAGATTAGAAATTTTACTTAGCAGTAAGACTGCGATGATTTAGCTTAACGGACTGTGTTGGCTGCAATATTTATTTGCTCATTTATTTGTCGACGTGTTCCGTCATTGAGTTTCAAATAGGTTTCGTTATAAAATAATCTTTATGTAAAACTACTATACTCTGCGTAGCAGCAAAATTAACTGTTGTACATTTTGATACAGGAAGAATTCTATCTTACTTTTCGGCAGTAATTTGCCTTAACACACTGGCAGAAGTTTGGCAATTGCGGCACCGATTTCCTAAATTATTTTTCGTATTAATTGTAGGATAAGAATAGTGAACCGAGAAGTTAATTTTAGGATAACGATAGTGAACCATAGTTTCATCAAAAATATTACAATTTCCTAGCCAGCAGAGGTGACAAATTAACCTACACATTATTTTTTCAATATTATCTGCACTGCAAAAATATGTAATAATGATTTGATAATAATATAATGATTTTAGAAACGAATTAAGCGATTTGCTAAATTACAAGTTTTTTTTTAATTTTAATTAATCACCTACCTTTTTAACTCGGTCATATTGTTCACATCTCAGTACTTTAGAGGTTTATTCACTACTCCAAAAATATTATAAATAAATAGAAACATACAAATAGGTAATAAAAAAGGCACAATTATCACATAGCAGATTTTAGTTATCTTACTGAGTATTTACAGTTTATATAGGTGTTTGGCTCATTTCTTGAAGCTACAATTAATTTCAGGAGGTACAAGATTGAATTAGGGATTTACTTACCTTTTCGTAATATTAAAATTATTGTTATTAGTTTGTGCTAAGGTGATTCGTTTTATGCCTTTCGATTCCATATGAATACGCTTTCAAACGCAGATGATAATGTAAAATGATCAACAGGAAGGAAAGACATTGCAGAAAGATGCAAAATGCAAGTTATAACTGAGACAAAGCAATCTCAGTTAACTCAGACAATGTAAAAAAATGTAAGTTGTAACTGAGACGATTTGACGGACTGATATTGGACTACAGTGTCCTTATCTGCTTCAGTTTCCATTTATTTTCTACGTTTAGCTCTTTTCTACAGGTTTCGATACATATCTTAATTTGCAAACATTTTGAAGGGATATGTCTTAATTTTTCTTTTGTATCGTAACTTTTCTGGATAAGAGAAATGAGTCGGAGCTACTAATAGAATCTCATAGCTATTGAAACATTACTTGCGCTGAAGACTGCCGTTGATCTACAAGGAACGGTTTATGCCTAACTGTAATTTGTAACAACAAATTGTTATTCAATTACACTATAAGGTATTTCTCCCGCCTTCTTCGCATGCCTTCGTGGCGTAGTGGTCAGCAAGCTCGACGCGTAACCGAGAGGTCCGTGGTTCGATTCCCGGGGGAGGCGTTGCTCATTTTTCATTTCTCCGGCTTCTAAAAAAAATAATGTCTCTACAATACCTGAATTGGTATTTCTCATCTTTAATTTATGATTAATTAACCTTGCTCATAATAGTAGTAGTCATTTATTACTAGGCCACTGAAAAGCGCAATTAGTAGTTTAAATAATCTAGAAGGTACAAATATATTTAACTTAAGCTTCAGTACAAGTTATACTCCCCAACAATGATCATTGTTGGGTAAGGGAGAAAAGTTAGTAAATTAATCTTCCATAATAGGTAGCTCGGTTAATTGTTTGTACACGCACGGTGCGTCTACAAAGTTTTCAAGTTCTAAATTCCTAAGAAGTTGAGATCCGAAGACAAAAGCTTTATCACTGTTTAGCCTTCTATAAACATTCCTTCTTAAACTATAAATCTCTTGACACATTCGTAGAGCGTCTTACATCCACTCTTTGAATAGTCCTTCATCTAATCATTGCTACTTTTTGAATTTTTTCCAGTCCACAAAAAGATCCCCCTGAGACGAAATTTCATTTTAAGGAAGAGAAAGTAAACTTTAGGTTTTAAATCTGAAGAGAAGAGGGAGGATTAAGAACAGTCATATTTTTTCCTTGCACCAAATCGCTAGATAATTTTGCATTGTGTGAAAGAAATTGAATTCGTATTGAAAAATATCATCTGCATAAAAATTTTGAAAAGCTAACATTTACTCAGCCTCAAACGGACGGCTGCCAAAGCAGTTTTATAAGGCTCACTAATATATTTTAATTATGTATTTGTTGCAAAGATTTTAAAGAGTTTAGTTATTTGAAGTATACTTTATTTTGAAATCTATATGCCTTTATATTATTTTCATTACCGTTAAGAACAAACCTGAATAATCCACCAGAAAATTTATAAATGGAGTTAATTAATTTAAAATGTGATATAATTTTTTTTAAAGATTTGAAGGATACAGATTTGATTAGTTGAATTCCTGCTTGTCAAAAATTAAATACGCTCATTTATGAGTTTTTGTTCTAAGAATAATCTCTTTGTTTGGGAGTAAATTTGTATGCCAGTAGCTTTTTTTTCACAGTTGAAAATTAATAAGAAGAGAACTCGATTAACCTATAAGCATCTGCAATGTGTGACGAAGGTGATTTCTAGTGAATTTTCTCCAAGGTTGCAAATTTGATCAGAATCGAAACGCCATCAGGTGTCAAGCTATAATCAGAAATAAAAAAGTTAAGTAAATTATTTACATGCAAACATATGTATTTTTATTTAATGTGTCGAAGAAAAATTTAGTCAATAAAAGAAAAAGATTAAGTTAAGTTTTATCCCATTTGGAAAGTGTTCATAATTTGTTTATTTTTAGTTTAATTTAAATTCAGTTATTTAATGATTAATTAAACATGTTAGAATTATTTTAAATAAATGTCTATCTGAAAATTTAATATTTAGCTCTGAATATGTTTAAATTACAAAATGTTACTAACAAAAATGTCTTGCATGTGCCAAACTTGCATGTGTCTTGCATGTGCAAGATTTCAGATAGAATGTAAAATTGATTTTTTTTCCGCATTACTATTATTATTATTTATGTACGTTTTGAGAAATACTTAGTAAGCCAAATTTTAAATTTAGTTAAAATATTTTTTATTTCATTAATAAAAAATTTTCGTATTGTTAATTTTTTTGGCCCATCAGTTGCTTTCAGATCATGCATTCAACCTACATGCAAATTCCGTTTGAAGTTAGGCTACGTTGATTGGATATATAGTAAAGCCACAGGAGTTATTTGGCTGAGAGGCGGGATGCTTGGTGGAGGATTTTTTGAGTGAAACTGGGTCGTATTTACCTTACACACGAGGAAAATCACGAAAAGCAACATACAGCCAAGCTCGTTTGCTTGCGTTTGAACCCAAGCCAGATTGAACTAACCGTATTCCGCAATCTTAACCATTGGGCCAATCGTGGACCTTAAATTGATACTAGAAACCACTGGTTTAAGTAACTCTTGATGTTAATTTTTAATGCAATTGAGAATTTTTTTTAATTGTTTCAGTTTATTAGACCAAAAGAGGGTTAGGCCAGAAGCGCTATTAATCTCGAAACAGCATTTTGTGTCGAATCACTAAAAGCGTTGAATTTCACTTTCCAAATTGTTGCCACCAAATATTACATACGTGTACTTAATGAGTTAAATAATGAAAAATCTGCATGAATGAATGTATACTTTTCGCATTGTGAAAAAACAATCGTACTTAGAACCATCAAATTTTGAATAACGTAGTCCTCCATTCGAATATGGGCACCTGACAGCCCGAATTTTAAATTTCGAATTTGTTTTATTATCTATTTCATATTTTGTAAATCTTTAACGAATTTTTTATTAAAAAAAACTCAACGATTTCAAAGCAAGCAGCGGCAATACTGTGAGGAAAAAACGATTTTTATCTCCAGCGCACGAGACTGTCCATCAGAAATTCTAAAGGTATTTTTACGAAATGTCCAGGCGCGGTAACATAGCTTCCCCGCAAAGCAGGTTTAGGGTTGCCAGAAAATGGCAAGAGAAGGCAGGGTTGCCACATTTGGCGAGAAATCGTCCATTTGGTGACAAAATTTGCGATGTGCTATAGACGCATGGAGAACCTTCTGGAACGAATTCTTACTGGTTTAGCCCAGAATGTTCTCGAACACAAGCCAAAAGCTATATAAACTCTGCTGGTACGCAGTTAGTGCTTGATAGTCAGTTAGTGAGCGAGCGTCTCGTAGTCTAGTGTCAAGCTGGTCGTCGAACTCATAGAGAGAATCTCTTAATGTATCGCGAGCTAATGCATCGTCGAGATTTACTTTAGAGTGTGTTGAGCTTCGGGAACGACTGAACTGAGTCGGAAGCTGTACTCTAATGTATCGTCGAGTACATCGCGAGTTGTAGCGCGGAGAGTCTCGAGAGTACGGAAAGTTCCGAGAACGACCGAGAAGAGTCGGGAGCTATAGTCTGGTGCTTTGCCGTGAAGCTGTCTTCACCGTTATAGCCTGATAGCCTGAAGACAGTGTTGCTGATTATTCCAGCGTGTTTATAGTTGTTCTTCGACGACTGTAAAAGTGTTTTGGAGCTGTCTTGTAAAATACTGGCCAATAAACTGTGCTTCGATACTTCATCAAGTGTCGTCGTAGTGATTCACTCCAAATTATGCTCTCGAAGCATGTATGTGTATGTAAAAAAAAAAAAAAAAAAAAACCCCGCTTTGGGCTTAAAAAAAATCTGAAAGCCTTCAGAGTTTTTTTAATTAATTTGAAGGACTGCTTAATGTAAAATATTATTCTTGGGCTAAGACTTAATGGCCCATTTTTTGCGAATTTGCTAAGATCGTTGAACACTAATTGTTAGATCGGTTTTGAAATGAACTGGCTGTATGTGAGCTTTCGTGGTTTTCTCCGTGGATAACGAAAAGTTTCCATTAAAAAGTCCTTCTTTGAAGCCTTTCTCTCTTTGGATAAAAAAAACCATCATATGCTTAACCATAACCGATTAAATCAAACAACTAATTAAAAATTAACTTTAAGAATTCTTTCATTAAGTATACTAATAAAATTTCAATTTTAACAGAAAAAGGTTTAGTTACTTTAATTTGCTAAATTTTTAAATTAGAGTCAAAACTTTTATTTTAAATTAAAATTTGTGAACCAATGTAATAAATGGATTAAAAAAGGGGATGGCATTTTCAGTAAAAGCATAATTTTATTAACCACGATTGTGAGTTAACTATTTATCAGCTTCACTGCGCTAAAACAAATTCACTCTTAGAATTTTTAGCTGCTCTGCTTAAAGTACTAATATCCGATATACATTGGTGTTACTAAGGTACAATTAATATTGGTGTAATTTATCCTCTTGCAGTTTAATTAATTTAAATTCATGTAAGCGATAGGATATTTTTTACCAAAAAATGTTTCAACTATATTTATATACGTCTATTTAATGAATTAATATAAAATTCCTGTACTGTGGCTGTAAGTGTAAAATGTTCAACGTAGAATGCATTCAAAAAGTATGTCAGACTTTCTGTAAATGTTTAAATTTTTTTCTTTAAAACTAACATCAATCTAAAACTGTATTTATTTTATTCTAAAATCTAAATTACTGTATTCCCAATTATTAAAAATGATTTTATACTCAACTTCAAACCGTATTTCGTATTAAACATAGAGGAGAAAATGTTCTACAGCAACAACATTCCCTCTACCACTTAGTAACAAAACTCTGTAAATAAGGACATTCATTTTTCCAGAACTCATGTGATGAGTTCCGGCACCGTAATATGAAAACAACTCTACGAATACCAGCAACTGCTGCGTACGTAATTGCTAAATTCGTGCGAGTAATATTAACTCATTCTTTATCCGGAGTTATCTCCTTTCGTCGAGTTCCAGAATGACATTTAAATGGATTACCATGATTAGGCAATTAAGAAATTCTACAACTATTTTTTTGTTCTTACCTATATTTTACTTTTTTTTTTTTTTTTTACATTTTCACTTTCTGGTGCGAGTAGCATTCATAACTTGAGATAAGGATTTGAAGTTTGTGTTTCCATTTTATTTGAGATTATCATTTCTCTAAGTTTTTAAAACTTTCCGCTTATTCGGGTTTTGCTGCTAATCATTCCACAAAATAGAAAAGTAGAATAACGGTGCGTTTTTCCACCTTCCCGTTATTAAACTTATTTTCGCATATCTACTGTATTGTCTCTTTTTCAACGTTTTGTACCATACGAAAAAATTAAAGCGAAAATAATTCTTATAAACTCTTTTTAAAACATGAATATGAAATGAAAAATGAAAATTAATTTGAACTATTAAATTTTCAATAAACAATAATTTTAATGTAACAAGGCATCTTTGTTTATATACTTTTTTTTTTGCTTGTAAATTGGTAACAAGGAGAAGAAAAAAAAGAAAGAAATATTTTTTACTTGCAGAACTAATTTAAAAAGAAATCATATATTGAGTTTCTACAAAGATACGTCAAAAAATGTCATTACAGTCAGAAAACTGCTAATTACTAAATATATTATATTTTCAGTTCTTTTAAAAAGAATTTTATTACATCTAATAATTAACAATCTCCGTGTTTTCAAATAAAACATTACATGGAACAATAACATAAATAAACATCAAAATACTATGAATACTTTTGTATGAATTAATATTTTTCGTCTTAAAAATAACTCAAATAATGCTGTAGCAGCTAAGGAACCATTTCTTCTAACTATAATCTGTTATTTGAAAATAGGCACTTCAAAGTCGGAGTGACTTAAACTGCAAAGTCCGACACCGCACAAAAGAACGTAGAGAACTTTAGTAAATTAGAAGATTCGACCTTTTTTCCCACAGCAGTCGTTGCCATGCTTATGAGTCAGGGTTGAAGGGGAAAGAAATGGCCTTGAAGTGTCTATTCTAAAGTAATACAGTAGAACTAACTATTTAGATGCAACTCTCACTCCTCAATATTACCTGAAAGCTATGCTTCAAGTGAATATACAAGCAGATAAATTTTTAACTTTATTCTATCTCACCACATGATGAGAACAAAATTAAAACAACAGAAAACAAAATTATAAATTTCCTTCATCTGCAGTAGAACTTCTCTTAGATACAATCCAAGTATTTTCTATTAAGGCTACAACACTTTAAAGAGGAAAAATTATATCTAAAATAAGATTAACTTGTAGAGACATTAGGTATTTTTTGAAAGCAGGAGACATGAAAAATGAACATTGCCCTCGCCGGGACTCGAACCACGGACTCTCGAATACGAGCCGAACGTGCTGACCACTATACTACGAAGGCATAACAAGAAGGCGGGAGAAATCACTCCCCCTTTCAAAAGGCGACTGGGGATTACAGGACCCAATCGCCAAGTCCTGGTGGTGGAGCATCATTATCCACCACCCTTTTTAGTTCGGGTGCCACTGTAGAGATATTAGATTATTTCGAAGCAGAAGAGATGAAAAATGAACAACTCCTTCGCCGGGACTCGAACCATGGACCTCTAGAATGCGCGCCGAGCGTACTGACCACTACACCACGAAGGCATGCCAAAAAGGCAGGAGAAATACCTTATATACTCCCCCTTTTAAAGAGCGACTGGGGATTAGGAGACCCAATCGCCAAATTCTGGTAGTGGAGAGTCATCATCCACCAACCTTTTTAGTTCGGGCGCCACTATATAGATATTAGGTTATTTCGAAACAGGATAGATGAAAAATGAGCAACGCCTACGCCGGAATTTGAACAACCGACGCTTAATTAATCAGAGTAACTTAATTAATCAGAGTGGAACACTGAACCCTTAATTGCATGGCAATGAAAAAATGAGAAATGGAAAAGACGATTCAGGAAGTCGTTTGGGGGGGTGGTGGAAGAGAAGATGTTTTGTTTTGATATAAATGTAAATTTTAGAAATTTTTTCTTAAATAAAGATGTACTTTTATAGTGAAATTGAAATGGAAGTATTTAAAATACGCTACTTAAACCATATTAGATATAACTAAATAAGAAAGTATGTATAATGTCTAAAATGAATGAAAGCTATGTTAAATCCAAACTCCCTTCCCCCCAAAAAATGCCCATACTCATACCGAAAGGCTATACTAACGTGAAATACTAACGTCGTTCTTGCAAGACTTATGGGAAACTTCGGAAGTAAGAGAAACCTTTTGTTTTGCAGTCTTCAGAATTATGCAATATAACCCACTTTCTGTAACCATCCTTCTGCAAAAAACAATACAAGAGATTTAATAGACCTCCCTTAAAAAATAAATAAATAAAATAAAATAAAATAAACTTTAACCCCATTTCGCTTTGTTATTGATTTTAACGTAGATTCCTGTGTACTTACAAAATAATAACATGGCTTCTTTGTGCAAGATGTCCTTCAAGTATACTGACAAAAGATTTACGCCTATCGAAATAATTTTTTTTTACCCAAATTACAATTATGTATATTCGAATACTACGACCAGAGGTGACAAAAAGAAAGAAGCCGGTTACGAATAATTTCGAAATCGTAAATAAAGGAGCTCTGTCTTCTCACATTGTAACGACAAGCTGTCATTCGCTTACATAGTTCAGTAAGATGCATTCAGGGATCTTGATGTACACTGCTATGATCTACGAACCTACGAAGCCGAGGGCTATTGGGTCTTGGAATGCTGTCATGCACAATGGAGACAGTTTGTCACAGGTGATAAAAGGCTTCTTTCATACACTCTGTTGAGAACAAAGTACTAGAGCATGCCGGGTCAAAGTTGGATACCAATAAGTTTTAAGGAAAGTTAAAGAGGAATTCACAACTTCTCTCTCTGCTACTGTCCTTCCATGAATTATCGTTCACTGTGGTGCAAGGTTTAACAATAAATTATTATTTGTATCATCATTGGTTTGGATGTTTTCGATTCACGCAGTCCTCGATTTTTCTCTTTCCATTTTTTTTTCCCACTACTCACCCCCGTTTCATGATGAGGAAGAAGTTTGAAGTGTGATCTGATAAAGCAGCAGTCACTGCAAGTAGCAGTTTAAATGTGGAGCCATTGTGATGCAAATTTTTCGATCCACATCGTGTAGGCAAAGAATGCCCTTGAATGTCTTCTCGTGATTCTCGTGACCTCGATATCATTTGAAATCTCAAGTATTTTAATATTCACTAATTTTCTCAGCTGAGCTTAATGGTTATAATAACTGTCAGTCTGGGAAAGAATAGATTAAAAAGCGAGAACGAGGATTTAGAAAATGAAGTTTATAAATGTGAGGAACTGATTTCTCTGAAAAAAAAATCTACTAATTCAATTTTATTATATGAATTCGACTTTCAGTACTGCTTCGGCCTACTGTGCCGTTTCAGCTTTTATCAGTAAAGATTATCAAAAGAGATAGTCCAGTGGAATAACGAACATTTTGTAACATACTAGACGATTGGATTGGTTTGGTTTATTTAATTATGGCAAAGCACACGATGGCTATCTGCCTAGATACTAGATGAATAAATATTTGCATTAACATGGGGATATTATATATCTGATGTATATCTGAAACATGAGAAAATGTAAAAAATAATTCTACAAAAATATTAAATGATTTTAATTAGATATATCGCGATTTAAATTCATTTTTATTTAAATCAATATTTAAACAATATTTTTAAGAATTGCATTTATTACTTTTAGTTTGTTGATCAATTGATAGGCAGATTAAATTTAAGATAAATATTTTACATTTTGCCGAATGGCAACAAAGTCGAATGAAAAGTGAAACAACGCAAAATCGTCTTTCGAGACTAATAACCCTTTCGGATTAAAAAAAAATGTTTATAGAATGTGAATGTGTATTTTAAGTTTAAATCCAAGCGGTTTTGCCTGCATCGCTGTGCATTGATGGTTTGGAGATCGTATGACATCTTATTTCAAAATGACGACTGTTTAAGAGAAAACAATGACTTCGGGTTGGAAATTTTAAAGCAAATCTCAAAGTGAGTCAAACATGGTTATATGTTTGAAGGAAATGTTTGTTACGGTAATGGAAAATCAATTATTGATACATTAAATCTGAAACTTCATTTTTTCATTTCTAACAAATGCCACCTTCCTATGCTTATATTATTATCAGATGTATATCGAGGAACATACAATAACAAGTTACAAAAGCAGCATGGACATTTATATTTGCAATCATGCATACTAGAACTGATTATTGCTCAGAATAATCATAATGTCATGAAACTTGAGAAGTACGGTTTTAAAGTTGTGTTCGACAATAGAAAAAGCAAGCAAATAATTGGGTCCAAAGGGGGCACATCCAAAAACAAAAAAAAAACCTTCTGAAAGGATTGACAGTAGCATTATTCAGCATCTTCCTTAGAGATTGGAAGCATTCTGAACAGCGAGCAATTTAAAGCACTAAAGTGAGTATAAATTTATATCTTTGTGCACTGTTCTTCCTTTCGAAGACATGATTTACCAATGGCGCTATCTCATCGTTCAGCGGGATCAAACGTGTAACCTTTTCCTAATTCATGTTGTATTATATCATAACGTACTGTTATTTCACAATATCGAACTGAAGAAATTCATTTGTGACATGCAGGGTGACCCAAGATAAACCGAGACCAAGTGAAGAACGAATGAACTATAAAATCATGTTACACAAAATGGCATAGATTATACAACATGTTATACAAAATAAATCGAACCAGACATAGCAGAGCAGAAATCGAAAATCGTAAGTGTATTCGAGACGCCTTCTTGGAAACAGTGCCCTCAATTTTCACACCTTACAGGACTGTCCCGAAGGATCTATATAACCTCTACAGTCACCTAATCTATCAAGATGTTATTTTTATTTGTGGGGTAACCTGAACGACAAGGTTTACCAGGACAATCCCGAACTGCCTCTTCAACATTTTTGCCTAACAGGAGAGGATAATGGACGCTATAAAACAATGATCTGAAACTGGCGGCAGCGGACGGAATACAGCTCTCGCAGCAATTTTATGCGTTCCGTTGATACATTTCAGTTATGCATCTGTTGAAAATACAGAGTTCCATTAAAAACAAAACATGAATAACGCACCAGAAAATCTGTAAATGGAGTTAATTAATTTACAGTGTGGTATAAATCTTATTCTGAAGATACAGGCTTTATTAACTTTTATTCGAACTTTTAAAGAAGTAAATAAGCTCAGTTACGAATGTTTGCACTAAGAATGGCCGCTTTGTTTTTATTACATTTATATGCAAACAGCTTATTTTTCAAGTTTGAAAATTAATAAGAAAACAACCCGATTGAGGAACATCTATAATCCGCGATGAAGATAATTTTTAGCAATTTCTCTCCAAGGTTACAAACTTTAACAGTATTGAAACACCGTCAAGTGCCAAACTGTAATAAGAAATAAAGTTCATATTTACTTACGTATAAACAAATGTATTTTTATTCATGCTTCGAAAAAAAATTTAGTAGAAAAAACAGAAAAAAACGAGAAAAAAAAAGAGAAAGATTGTCATTATTTATTCTCAAGTTTTGTCCCATTTGAAAAATTTCCTTCTTTTTCTTAATTTTTTCATTCTTAGTTTAAATAAAAGTAATTTTTAATGAGTAATTAAGCGTGGTAGAACTAATATTTTAAATAAGTGTCGGTTTGGAAATTTAATATTTATCTGTCAATATAGTATTTAAATAACAAAGTGTAACCAACAAAAACATCTTGCAGGTGGTTTTAGACAGAAAATTGATATAAATATGAATTTTAATTCTTTGCAATATTAATTATGTATGTATGCTTTCATAAATATGCAGTAAGCGAAATTTTAAATACATTTTATTTTCTTAGAAAAAATTTTTATTTTGTTAAAAAAAGTCTTGTCAGTCAGCTGTTTTTAGATCGTCCACTTTTCTCGCAAGCAATTTTAGTAAAAGATATATTTTTAAAGAGATATATTAACTATATATTATATATTAACTATTATATATATTAACCCTACTGTAAAAGATATATTTGGAGATTTTAGCATGCTATCATTACTAAAAAAGTGCTTAGGTGCATATAACACAAAATCCAAGTGAAGCACTGAACGGTTTGATTTTGGAAACTGTTTCGTAAAATTTATAGCTGTGGTTATAATGTTGTCAAGTAGTAAATGAGACTATCATCTAGTATAAAAATAAATAAAAGTGCGTTTCTCTTTCATACAAATCTACAGCTTTATTCCGATTTTGACGAAACTTGGTCCAACTGACCTTCAAAAGAAGAGAAAGGCCACTGTCTACATAAAATTTCTCAAAAACCACTTCTTGGGGTCAAAACGCTTTATATATATATATATTATGATGATTTATGGTTGAGAACTCGGTTATTTAAAAGCTTTGTATTGCCACTCTGCAAAGCGTGAGATAGTTATGTATCAAATTTAATAAAAAAACTCAGCGATATGAAAGAAGTGTGCTGTTATGCACTTTATTTGTTTTTCAAACTTAATAAACAAACTTGACGATTTAAAAGAAATATGTTCCCCCTTCCTGAATTAAAATGTTTTTATCTTCCACGCGGTAATGTATTGTTGTTCAGCAAAGAGTAAGATATTTAATTTTTCTTTCAAATTTATTCTGTTATTAAAGAACAAAGTAAGCGATTTAAAATTAATAAACGCAGATTCATTTCTGTTATTATAATTAAATATTAGCTGGAACATGTGAAACTACGCTAGCTGGATTGCTCAGAATCATTTATGGATATAAAGAAAAATATCTGCATAAACTTTCGAAACCCCCCCCCCGATGGTGTCCATGCTCAGGGCGTTTATATTAGAACGTAGCATTCACGACACCCCTTTCGCTTACAGGTCACTCATATTAGGTTCAACTCGCCGTTGTTGCGTTCTCACTATCAGTGGAATACGTACTAAGCAAGGAATTTACAATTTTTGTTTCCAAAAACTAAATATAAAATTTTTACACAATTTAAATTTTGAAATCACGTCACCCATCTTAGATTAATGTCGCGGTTGTTGTGTTCTCGCTATCCGTTCTTACTCAAATCTTTAGATGGCGCAATATTCATTTACTCTTTAAAACGGTTTAGAACTTTCGAAAATAGTACAGAACTTTTAAAACAAAATTTAAGTTCGCTTTCTATCATATTTTCGCGAATATTTCGAAAAGGATGAAGAAACTGGTCAAAGTGGATGGTGATTTTCCGAATGCTAATTTCCGAAAAAAGACAACCGATCTCAAAGCAAGTATCAATTCTTGCTAAAACTTTTAGATGGCGCTATGTCGGTTATCTCTTTAAAACAATGTAGAAACTTTAAAGTTGAATTTAAGTGCACTTTGTATTAGTGTGTAGCGAAAATTTCGAAAACGGGATTTCGAAAAAAATCACCTCATCCCCGCAATCAAGTTTGCAACAAACACTAATCAGCATCGGTCTCAGTCAGCCCAAATAAAGGCAGAGACGTCGACTTCAGAGATTTCGCAAAGGAGGAAAACAAGCCAAACTGGCTGTTTTAATAGCTGTTGAAGAACGAAAAGAAATGATGTATACAGCTGGGAAATTTTAATCTAATGTTGGGAAATCGTAATGTTAATGTAATTTAATGGGTAATATACTGAATTTTTTTTAACTTTAAAAACGTTTTTCTCAAAACAAGGATTTTTATGCTTTCACGCAGCCTTTAAAAAGTCAATTGTAAATATTCTTTTTAAAATTTCAGCGTAAGTACATGATGAAGTTGTTAAAAATATAGAAATAATATTTAATATAAAAAAAATAAAAAAAACAAAAAATCTGAAAGATTTCAGATTTTAAATTACGTCCAAAGGCGCGTTTTTTTAACGTTTCGTGTGCTACCTTTTTTTATTAAATATCATGTACTACGTACTCAAACCATAAAATTCAGTTCAAAATCAATATCGCAAAATCATTTTAAAATGAACATATCTTTAGAATTTCCGTAAGTCTCGTGCGCTGGAGATAAAAATGTTTTTTTTTTTCCGTACAGTGTTGCCATTGCCCGCTTTGAAATCATTTAGTTTGTTAATCAGAAATTCGTTGAAATGTTACAAAACATAAAATCGATAATAAAGCAAATTTCAAATTCAAAATTAGGGCTTCCAGATGCCCATATTCGCAGTAGGATTACGTCATTCAAAATTCGATGGCTCTAGGTTTTATCACAATGCGAGAAACATGCATACATTTATGCAGATTTTTCATTTTTTAAAATTTAATGCAGAGCGATAACATTTAGTGGCAACAATTTGAAAAGTGAAACGGGCATTCAGAGTGAATCGACGCAAAATCGCAAAACGAAAGTAATAGTCCTTCGGGACTAAATCCCTTTGGACTAATAATATAATATAAGAATAATATTTTCTTCTAAAATTATTATTTCAAGAAACTATAACATTTGACGTATGAAATTTTTTATTTGCTATATCTATTTTTTGATTTTTATTATGGCAAATTGAATTCTTTGTCATTTTAAAATGTAAACAGGTGAAAAATGTTATTTAATGTCTTTTCGTCTCTAAAATGTGAAATTTATTACAATAACTAAATTTGTAATGTTGTAAGGCTGCTCGCAGAGTTTCGGTGAAAATTAAAAATTTCCCAAGAATGCATTTGGTTTTTCTTTCGTACAAAAATTCCTGTTTATTAGCACTAAAATAAACTGAAGAGCATGTGCAGAGATGTAATGCTGAAATTTCATGTGTATTTGATTAGTATAATATAACTTTTTAAGCCCGACAATTAGTCAAAATTCTTACATTTCAAGTTGAGTAAAAGTAACGCCGCCTCTTCAGTGAAAATGTTTAAGCATTCGTTGGCCAGCTACATTACAAGCGACAGAGTTTTGCAAAGATGTCGAAGCTACAACATTGTTGCCAATGCAGGAAAATGAAATTGTAAATTAATAAAACGACACCCTCTCGTGTAAGAATGAATATATCTTTTGTAAGTCTCGTGTACAAGCGAACCGGTGAAATATACAGAGAAATGTCTTGAATAATTCTTTTTTTATTTACCATTTGCCTTAGACATTTTGAACAATTCATTTTAAATATAAGGACTAGTAGGCCTATTGTAACAGCTTAGCTCAAAATTGTTTCAGGTATTAAATTGATATTTGCATACTGAGATCAGACTGTTTTACAGAGGCTGTTCGCACATTTTTTAGACGATTTTGAAAAGCGGTAATAAAAAATCGTTTGCTACAAAAGAACTAATTGCAATTGTACTATGTTTTTAAAAGTCAAAATTATCGTCTGTGGCTTGAAAGTTTTGCTTTTATTCAAAATGGCGAATTTAACAAAGAAGTGGTTCGAAGGCTACATTTACGCTCTTTCCGAAGAGAAATATGCATACTCCGTTATCCAAAATCGATGTGAGAGTCATGGTTTTGGGATATCTAAAGCGTCGATAGATAATATCGTCAACAAGAAAGGCAAAAAATGTCAAATTGGAGCCTCACGTGGGAACAAATTCCAAACAAGTATCCAAGGAAAAAACGGACATCTTCGACTACTGCAAAGGTACGTTGTTTAATGTTAAAAGAAAATCCCCCTAGTCAAAGGACAGTTGCAAAATCATTAAAATGCTCGATGTTCACTGTATACAAAATGATAAACGTTGATTTAAATCTTAAGAAAGCGAAAAACGCAATGTGCATCGTCTTCTTCCAAAGCACATCGCTCAACGCAGGACACGCTGCAGACTTCTATACGAAAAACACTTATCCAAAGAAAAATGGAAAACAATTGTCACAATAGGTGAAGCATGGGTATATTTAAATGATTGTAACAAAAAGAGCCATTTATTATCATAAAAGTGGAGAAAAAAATTTAAGTACATGGTTCAAAGAACCGAAAGAAAGTTTTTCTAAGGGATTTATGATTGTTGCTGGTTTTCCTTATAATGGCGAGTTAAAAGTAAAGAGAGTGCAAAAAAATGTCAAGATTAACTCCAAATACTACCAGAAACATATTTTATCGCCCATTGTTCTGAATGAAATGCCATCGCTTTACTCACACTGCCATCCATCTGTGAGACTCCGTCGGGACAAAGCTAGAAGTCACACATCAAAATCCACTGTAAATTTCCCAAAAGAAATGGAACAAAAAACTGGTATCAAGACCATACCCTTCACTGATATCCCTACTAAATCTCCCGATTTGTCACCTATGGATTTTTGTGCTTTCGGACTTTTAAAAACTGCATTATCCAAACGTTGTCCCAAAACCCTAACAGGACTCTGGAAAGCTGTTCGAGAGGAATGGGATGGAATACCTCTTCTGACACTTCAAAAGACATTATTATCCTGGAAATTGCGGTGTCGAAAGATAGTTCAGAATAAGGGATGTCAAATAGAACATTTAAAACGCAAGAATTTTATGTAATTTAGTTTTGTGGATACAATATACATCGTTAGAAAAATGTGCGAACAGCCTCTGTATTACTGCTATGATTTTTCTACTTTTTAATTTTTTTAAACATTAACTTTTTTAAATTTAATACTGAACTCTTCCAAATTATAATAGGAAACTTACAGATTGCAATTCTATTCCTCCCCCTCCTCAAAAAAAAAAAAAGACTCTAATGGCTGTTTAAAAGGTGGTATTTTAAAGTCTATGAACTCAACAACTCGGATAAACTGAGAAATTCTCCTGTTCAGTCCCCGATGGAAAAAAAAATATTTACAACAGAAAATTCAAGTTTGTAACATTACAGTTTATTTTGGTTTCTATGTACATTTAACTGTTTGCGGAAGTTTAAGTAATTTAATAAACAAATAAAAGAGAAAAAAGAAAGAAGATCTGAAAGGGTTGAGGCTTTAATATCGCACTAAAGGGTTTGTTAAAGCCATTTAGCTTTCTTTGAGCTCGTAGTTTATCTATCTGCTTTAAAACGTCCTCCTGTTGACACAACTTTTTTTTGTCTTTCTAACTTTATTTTTAAACTTCACTTTCCTGGCATGTACGTCGCATAAAATTTAATAGCAAAGTCACAGGACTTATAAAAATAACGTATCTTTAGATTTCCTGATACAGTGTTAAGTGTTACCATGTATTTTTCAGTCCAAAAGGGCTATTATTTTCAAACCTCGCATTTGCATCGAATCATTTTTACTGTCAGTTTCACTTTTCAAATAACTAGCCGCTGGCAAGGTTAGTGTCATTTCACGTATCCAGCTGGTATTTATTAAAAGAGGTAACGAACTGCTGTTATTGCTTTTAAATCGCTTAGTTTGTTAATTAATAACAGGAACTGGCTTGTGGAAGTAAAAATACTTTTTATTAGATATTCTTCAGAATTCCAGACAGCTGTTTCTACAGCAGCATCTGGGGTGCAACACCGCAGTACCCGGACGCTAGGACCTACCTACATCGAGAATTAGGTACTTTCGAAAGTAATATTAACGAATTTATCAGCAATGTAAATGATGGTGCAAAGTACGAAAAATGAAAAACATTGAAAAACATCTGCAGCGCTGATTATCCTACCGAAAAATAGAAAAACAGCCGATCTGGTGAGAAAAATATCGAGCTGTTTACTGAACAGATCAGAGGGAAAATTTCAGGTGAAAAACAACATGTGAGACAGTACGAATCCGAATAAGACATCATAACGAAAGTACAGATACATTAAAAAGGAATTTGTTAAAAACACATATAAGTACCAAAACAATGATAACGAGTCACCAAAATGCAGCATATTTGAAAAAACTAACGAAAAAATGAGGAAAACAAACTACGAAAATACTTATTGGGGAATTAATTATCCCTGCGACTACTAAACGGGTTTCCAGGGAAAAGAAAATATTAAAGAATGCGAATAATTTCTCTATAATTATTAAATGTTAAATGTGCAAGTAATGTAAAGTGGATACAAATATATAAAGTAATACGTATATAGCATTAAATGTTATCATACATTTTTTTTAATATTCGCTACATTATTTCTTTGAAAATAATACACACGGATAAAATCTGATGGCAACATCTTTTTTATTTGTGTTGCCATATATTTCTTTATATTCACTACATTATTTCTTTGATTTGTAGAATACATAGCAATATAATATTTGGAGACAACATTTGAAAAGTGATAGAGACAAAAATGTGACGTTTGAGTCTAATAGCACTCCTGGTGCTAATAATAAAATAAAATAAAAAAAGAAGCTTCATTTTACTGCAATTAACCTCTTTGAAAGTTTTGTTAAATAAAGTTTCTAATAAATACATTCCTATTCTTCAACTTAATTTTAAAAAGAGTGAGCAGTTTTTACCTTCAATTTTGACATATTCGAAAAATAATTTAATTTCAAACAGCATTATTTTCCGTTTTATTAAAAATCTTAATTCAGTATTAATCTGTTTTATATTTAAACTTCTGTTTAAAAATCTGGGAACCTATTTATCACTTCCATTCGAAGCTGATAAGTAAAATTTCGCAGAATTTAATTGAAGTAAGCAACACAGAAGTTGTTATTTAAAAGTATTTTGCAGAATTTGAATGATTTTTTTTAACAATTGCAGCGATAAACGATATTTCGAAAACATTTGAGAAAGAGATTTCACTGAAAACGAGTAGAGGAAATATGCCAGATGACAACCACTAAACACCTGCTAGCTCATCTCTTCGATTTAACGTTTGTCGGTAGGTTTTCACAGTTTAGTGGCAACAACTCGATTAGGAATTCTACAAATTCCATCGACGAATCGCATCTGATTCGAATCCCACCCTTTTCGCACCCCATTCGATCCGATATGCGCTCAGATGGCTGATCATGTGACCTTTGAACCAAGCGAGAGTCTTAAAGGCGGCTTGCAGAAACAGGAAATGTATGCGACTTGTCAAAGTGTGTTTTTTTATAGCCATGTAAAGAACGTAGCAAACACAAAACGCCATTGATTCCTCTTTACATAACTATAATTCGAAGGTCGTTGTTTACTTCGAGCACCAGTCAAATAGTTTCCGCAATGATCGGGTAGAGATGACTCGGCTTAGAACTGCCACACTAAAATTTTGATTTAAAACCAAACAACAATAATAAAAAACCAGATTAAGAAAAAGAAAACATGTTTTAAAATATTTTTTTTGTTATAGAATCGCATTACAAGTTTCAGATCTAATCGCTGGCTGAATTACTAAAACGAGTATACTCTGAGACGTAAATCTTGACAGACGTAATAAAGTTTTTTCTTATGTTCTGATGGTGCAGTAAAGTTCTTATTCTAATTTTTTGTACGAGCTATAGTACAGTATAAAGTCAAATGAATTATCTAAAATCAGTTGCGATCCTTGGTCAATCACGGTAAAGGTTGGATTGAAATGGATTTTTTGACGATGGCGAAGCGTACTATTGGCTATCTATCTAGCAGAATGGATGCTTTTGTGTAGCACTTCCTAAGAAAAACTGTATCTTATTCATGTTCAACAATCGCAAAGACTTCCACGTTGACAGCTCGTTCACTGGGTCAACGAAGGGAAGAAGAAACTAAGTTTCTAGACTTAGGCTTAAAATTTTGCCAACCTGACAACATACGTGAAATAAAATCGCTCTTACTTAAAAGTTATGTTCGATGAGTGACCAATTGAATAAAAATGCTAAACATTAGCAGCTTGAATCTCAGTTCATATCCCGACGATCACGGTGACTGCTTAGGTTTTCATACGTAACGTGAGAGTACAGGTTCTTAATTCACCTCGCCTAAGCGGATACCTCCACCTCTGTCATTATGGCCAGCGTATGCTGGCTAGGTGGACTGGGGCTGCGCCCCTTTTCAATCAATCAATCAATCAACCTACGCCTTTGTTCTTTCCCGTTTTCAAGTAAATCAGCGGTCTAAAATAACAACGGGAATACTTCAAGCTCTCTTATTATCAATACCTCTTACAACCAAATATTCTTTATTATTAGCAAAGCTGCGCTGAAGCATTATCTCAAGCTTTCTAAAGCATAAAAATTTAAGTTATGCAAATACTATTTAGTGGTTGTGCTTTTTTAACAGTTATTATTTTTTATGAGTTTATAAAATGATTCTTGGTCTCCAAACAGATTCGCTTTGACAACATGATTTTTGTAATAGATATAAGAGCTGAACATTATATACAAGCTGAATTTAAAATTAGACAAGTTCCAGTCTGTTTCAATTATAAATTGGTACTTATTATCGAAAAATTCCCGAAGCCTTTCAAGAGCCAGGGAAGGGTTTCAGTTATTCAACGACATATTCACTCATATTCCATTGTTCTTCACTTAAATAGTTATGTTTATAAAGGTTTATTTGGGGGGGGGGATAATTTTGTAATGTTTAGATTAATTAATCCATTATATTATTATTTAAACTGTACTATTAATTTTAATTTCGTAAGCTCTCACCAGAATGTAAATGAGATACGCGTATATAAAAACAGAGTTCTTGAAAGTTAGAAACAAAGAACTTTGGTAGCAACGCTGATCATTGTGCTTTTCCCTAACTCGGCTCTGAGAATTTCATTATCCAGCGTTAGATTTCCGCCAGCCGAGTTGCTCGCAATTAATTAAAGTTGAAGCAGTTTATTAGGTTTCGGCATTTGTAAATCTGTCAACCTTAAATTCCTATTTAATTTTAATTCTCATTTTTTGTTATTTGGAATCACGTAAGCTGCGGAGACCAAATTGTAAGCACAAGTCGCGCATTTGTTAAGTTTTAAATCCAAAGTGTGTTTAAACTCTTAAAAAAAAGTAATGTATTTTTTGCCTTTCTTATAGCGTACCTTCGTGGTGTAATTAGAAGAACGTTCGGCTAGCAATCGGAAGATGCAAAGTTCGAGTCCCAGCAAGGATGCAATTGTTTTGTTACCTTCCCGTCTAGGGAAAAATGCAATTGTTCTACAATTTTTAACGTAAAGGACGCAAAAATATTGATTAAGCGATGCTAAAATATTGATCAAAAGCATAAAATATTTTAATTAATTAATTTAATTTTTTCTAATATGAAATTTAGGATCTTAATTGAATAATTTTAAAGATCCTTTTTGTCTGACCGATATGTTTACTGAGAAGAAATATTAAAAATTGCCCAATAATTAAATTTTGATATAGGACTTTTATCATTACCAGACGAATATTAATAAGAAAAAAAAGGAAATGAAAACAAATAATTATATCTGTTGAGCGTTAGGCAACTTCGTAATTTAATAGGAAAAAAATCATAAAAATAATGGGATCATAAAAGTCGTGTAACTGATTTTAACAGAACAGTGTTGCATACAAGGTGTCCACGAAAGTCCTTATCCGGCCTTTATTTTCGCCACCGTAGTCGTAAACATATTACAAAAGTGTTTTAAATGAGGCAAGTATTCATGTTTTGGCAATTTTTAATTTAAAGAAATCAATTTTGTGAAAATTACGGAATGTAACTTTTTATACTTTATTTAGATTTAGAGACGTTTTATACTTGTTATGAAAAATAAAATCCAAAAAGTTAGACTCCCGTACTACCAAAATTGGACTATATATTTGATTTTAAGAAGTGAGAGATCGTATTCAAGGGCCGTACAAAAGCTGAATAGCGAAATAGTTGCATTTGTACGTAGCTAAAAATAAAACATCAGATCAGGAAAAGATTTCTGTGTTAAAATATTAAGTGCTGAATATTTTTGTGCAGATTATTGTGAAAAATATTGATCAATACAATTTTTTCAAAATGGAGATTACATTCAAAGCATTTTACAGAATTCGTACATCGGCGGGTTTGAGTACTGACACATAGCCAACTCAAAATATTATATGTCTTAATTGAAAAGAAAAAAAAATATTTGTAGTTTAGTGAATTTTTATAAGATTACCAGATTATGATTCTAAAGTAATAAAACTTCATGAAAATGTTAATAACGTATTTTTTTTTTAGATTTTGGGAATTTATAAATTACTTGAGTGGAAAACTTCTCTCAATATCTTTCAAATATCTGAATTCTTCGTGAAAGGGAAAACTTTGTGAGAAGAACAGGCATATAGTTTTGCCTGATTTAGAAAAGTGGAACATTTCATGTTGCGAAAGGCAAACAGAAAAAAGTTTCTGATGAAAGCTTGGGCCATAATCAGATTTATTGCACATTTTAAGGAATGATAAGGAAAATACAAAACTGAAAGATTCAGATTCGAGAATGAAATAAATGGCAGGAAATGCAAAACAGGTAAGACATCTGTTAAATCATATTCCTTGCTTTCAAAAAGAGCGAAAGTATTATCAACTTAGCGAGTCCAAAAAAGGGAATAAAAAACAGTTTTTAAAGGAATTTAAATTCAAAATAGCACATGTAAATATCAGTAATCCCTTCGCTTTCCATAACTAAAATTTTAAATTGGCAAACAAACTGAAACTTTTTTTTAAAGAAACTTCAGTTACGTAGATTTTTCATTAACGTAGTAATTGTTTCGTTATTTCTTTCAATCTGAAGGTAAGTTCTGATAGGTCTTAATTAGTCAAAGGTAGGGTCAAAATCAAAGGTTTATTTTCTTATAAATAAACAATAAAACTGCTTTAATTTAAAAAACATATTGTTAAAAGTTATAAAATTTTTCTTGTGTAAATCATATATAAGTAAGTAAATTTTAATACACAATTGTATTTACATGCAAAAGGCTAAAGCTTTTCAATTGTAGAATCATATGCATGATCCTTTAAAAATGGTTAAAATATTTAAATTCTGAGTATTCCTACGTTAAAATTTTGAGTTTATTTTATTGTTGCGTGCGTACGGGTTCGTTATGGATTGAATGCACAAGTCGTAAAAACAGTTAACGAAAATTGATTCTTTCCACAAGAAATAAATCAAAATGCTGAAATATTTCTTCAGAGATATTCGCACAATATCGCAATATCTCAAACGTTTAGCAAAAACTCAGTTCAAAACAGATAAAATAATTCTATCTCACAGCGAAATCGCTACAATTAATAACAGCATTAAGTAAACAAACAGCAGTTCGCTTTTTACAGCTACAACTATAACAGCAACAACAGCAACTGAGATGAGAATGGCGAGGAGAGTGGTTCGAAAACCAGGGTGCATGGGTCAAAGGACCCTACCCCTCATCGAATGCATAAGTATGATTCTAATAAATTGGCAAGTACAAAATAACTTAAAAATAAGTAATAACAGATTTTTTTTTAAAATATATAATTATATATATGAAAGGTACTAATTAAAGTAAGTAAAAACAAAAGGAAGGCGGAGCTATTATCAATAACTTGCCCTATGAAAAGTAAAATTTAAAAGTAAATAAAGCCATTCAAAATCCCACAAAAAAACCGAAAGTGCCTGTTTAGAAAGAGAAGAACGCTGAACTGGTGACACACTAATTATATGCGTAAAGAAAAAAAAATCATGACGTTAGGTAACATGCGAATACAGAGGTGCACTCAATCCGATTAAATGTATAAAAATATAGAACAGGAGAGGAATACAATGCAAATAACACTTGATAAATACAAAATACAATAATGCAACAGAATTGTCGTACAAGTCATTACAACAAAATAATAGGCATTAATCAAGATTAACATTTAAGATAGCCCGAGGGCGTCTAACATTGACAATATCATTGACATCATAGTCATAAATGGTCATGGTGGGATTGTTAAGATCCCCCAGACCTTCAAAAAACTTACGTGCCAGACGGCAACAATAACTTTTAATATATTCAATTTTAAGTTCGTCATGCAAGCGCTGATTTCTAATGTACCATGGGGCACATACTATTTGGCGTAGAACACTGTTCTGCGCTGTTTGTAGTTTTTTGCGAATAGACTTACAAGAGTACGCCCACACAGGGCAAGCATAACAAATAATAGAACGCAACAAGGATTTATAAATAAGTAACTTATTATCTATAGATAGAACGGAGTTTCGAGAAATTAAGGGGTTAAGTATTTTTTGACGTACTCGAAACTTTTTAAGACTACTTGTAATATGTGGGTTCCATGATAACCTTTTGTTGAGGATCACCCCAAGATAAGGGACTTGCTTGGCCCAGGGGATGGTCTCTCCATATAACTGTAAATTTTTAGGAGTTTTCACTTTTTTGGTGAACAGGATGGCTGCCGTTTTATCAACGTTTATCTTGATTTTCCACTTCACTAGCCAAGTCTCTAGTAATTGTAAGTGGTTTTGTAATCGTTGAATTGCTGAACCAATAAATGCACTTTGTGTGAGGATCGCAGTGTCATCAGCATACATTGCGAGTGTCGTGTCAGGTGTGGTGGGGATGTCGTTCACGTATATGTTGAATAATGTGGGGCCCAAAAGAGACCCCTGGGGGACTCCAGCCTTTATGGGTCTGGCTGTTGAATGTGTGCCTAATACGTGAACGACAAAGTGTCTACCGGTCAGGTAGGATTTAATTATGTTAATGATGTAGCCTGGGAGACCCAGACAGTGTAATTTGTATATAAGGGCATCCAGCCATACACGGTCGAAGGCCTTAGCGACGTCTAGAAAGACTCCTCCTGTGACTCTTTTCCGTTGAAATCCACCAGTGATCATTTCAACAACCCGATAAAGCTGATGAGTTGTAGAATGCTTACTACGGAAACCGAATTGGTAGGGAATAATTGAGTTGTTCTGCTCCAGATGCTCATTGACTTTTTTAAGAATAACTGCTTCCATCACTTTGCTTAGCGTAGACAGTAGACTTATTGGTCGATATGATGCTGGTTCTGTCGCAGGCTTATTGGGTTTAAGAAGTGGAACCACTTTGGCAAGCTTCCAGGACTTCGGGAAATGTTGCATCTTCAGAATAATATTGATGATCTTCGTTAGGTAGCATATGGTTTTAGGAGGAAAATGTTTAATCATGCAATTGGTTATTCCATCATATCCAGGGCTCTTGTTTTTCTTCAATCTCTTGATAACTGAGATGAGATGTTTCAATTCGGCTTTTATAAGCTTTTTAATTATCAATAGAACAATCTCGATTTTTCTAGATTTTTCTGGATGGCAACAGTAATTACCAGATATTTATTTATTAAACATTAAATGCACGCGCTCTTTTATTTTTATTTTTCCGACGTAGCTTTCTCTTCAAAAGTCGTCTGCGTTGCTCGGGAAATATAAAGCAATTTTAATTGAAATTCTAAATAAATAGCCAAATAAATATGAAATCCATAACATTATTTACCACTAACAGAGACTTGCTTTTTCATTTCTTTGCCAATTTTATCAGTAAATTCAGAGACAAGAATTATTACTGGATAACTATTTAATTATTACTGCTGATGTTTATTTACGTTTCTTCTAAACAGAAGATCAGATATTGCAAAGGTGATTTTCAGATAAATTTTTCAAAGGCCTTCAGAAACAGATTGCCACTTGAAAGCTCACCACATTTATGACAAACTTTATTTCTTAAGTTTTAGAATATTAGTTGACTGTGATTTGCTTTTGAATTTTTTAAATCTCCAGCGATATCCTTAAGTTATTATTAAAAATATATTAGCATATAAATGGGGTCTTGCTGTTCAATCTCTCCTTTCCTTCAAGAATGAACCGTATCTTCAGTTTATTTCTGTTTAATGAGTAAACAATTTAAAAAAATTTATTATATAATACTACTGATTTTTATATGTACTTATTGTTACTTTTGTAAAACAATATTACAGAGGCTGTTCGCACATTTTTTAGACGATGTATATTGTATTCACAAAACTAAATTACATAAAATTCTTGTGTTTTAAATGTTCTATTTGACAACCCTTATTCTGAACTACCTTTCGACACCGCAATTTCCAGGATAATAATGCCTTTTGAAGTGTCAGAAGAGGTATTCTATCCCATTTCTCCCGAACAGCTTTCCAGAGTCCTGTTAGGGTTTGGGGACAACGTTTGCATAATGCAGTTTTTAAAAGTCCGAAAGCACAAAATCCATATGTGACACATCGGGAGATTTAGTAGGGATATCAGTGAAGGGTATGGCCTTGATACTAGTTTTTTGTTCCATTTCTTTTAAGAAATTTACAGTGGATTTTGATGTGTGACTGCTAGCTTTGTCCAGATGGAGTCTCACAGATTGATGGCACTGTGGGTAAAGCGATGGTATTTCATTCAGAAAAATTGGCGATAAAATATGTTCCTGATAGTATTTGGAGTTAATCTTGACACTTTTTTGCACTCTCTTTATTTTTAACTTGCCATTATAAGAAAAACCAGCAACAATCATGAATCCCTTAGAAAAACTTTCGAATCTTTGAGCCATGTACTTAAATTTTTTTCTCCCCTTTTATGAAAATGAATGGCTCTTTTTTGTTGCAGTCATTTAAATACACCCATGCTTCATCTATTGTAACAATTGTTTTCCATTTTTCTTTGGATAAGTGTTTCTCATATAGAATTCTGCAACGTGTCCTGCGTTGAGCGATATGCTTTGGAAGAAGACGATGCACATTGC
>KK113231.1:55754-67523 GCA_000611955.2 Stegodyphus mimosarum
AAAAAAAAAAAAAAAACAACTTACTCTGGAGTACGAAGCACCTAAAGTTTTAAAACAAACCTTTATCAGAAAAATGTTTGAAACAAGTAAAAAAAAATGAAACATTTTATGCTTTATTAGTATCTCTTATTTTTACACGTCTCTATTGTATATATCCTTAATTCTTTAAAATATTCCTGCAATCACTAATATAAATGAAAAATATATATATATATAATTTAATGCATGTAATAAAATAATGTAATAATGTATATTATTGTACATAATAATTTAAGTAAATGCATCTAATATGCCTTATTTATTTTGCACTCTTAGTCTGAATATTATGATTTGGCTTTTCTGTCCTGAAATCCGCAAAATCCTGAAATTCGCACAACCTCTGGTCCCAAGCGTTGCGGATTTCTAGACTTCTACTGTAACATTACGAAGGCATACGGAAAGGAGGAAGAAACTACCTTACAATGCTAACTTATTGAGTTGCATAATCTAAATGTTCTTAAAAAGCATCATGCTGCTGACATTAATAATTCTGTATTATCTCCCTTTCAATTTGGATTATAGGTCTTATTGCTCTTAGTTCTCCGTAGCAATATTTCTTAAGTCCGCTAACTGAATATGGGCGTGGAAGCAACTGCCTACAATTTTTACAACAGGCTCATCACATAAAAACTTGCTGGAATAGCAACAGGATACTAAATGAGGATGTGTTGTATGTGCATGCGTTAACCATGAGGCCAATTATTATCGGCCAGGAGGCTTGCAACACTCTCGTATATTGCATTACTAAATAAGGATGTTTAAGAATAAAACATATATCATATTTTCAGTATTTTGTTTCATTTTTTTGTGTAAAATGTGTCATTGAATAAAACACGTAGTCCGAGGTTTTGTCTTGTATTCATATTTAATTTGCGCAGAACAATTGGTTTCGATTGCAGTTATTTCTGAAGTTTTACATATTGCTGGACAGATTAACTGAATAGGAATATTAGTCAGTCTCATTCCCTGAAAAGACTGGAATTTAAACATACAAAGAAAGACAATATTTCTCTCTCTCTCTCTCTTTTTTTTTGAGTTGTATTGTTTATGATGGAACATTAACATGAATTACTCAGTATAAGTGCTTAAGAAGTAATAGAAAGAAAATTTTAATTTTTGAATTTTTCATGAAAGATTTGAGACAAAACATTCTGGTTATTTCTAATACAATTGACATTGACATAAAAGAACAAGTTTTAAAAAGCTTAGTTTCACTCCTTTTATTCCAAAGTAACCGATAGAAAGCTTGCCAAAGAAATTTTAAAAAACATAGTTGCTGAAAAAGTAAAACCTGAAGAAAGAGAAAACAATGAACGCTATGAAGCGGTTGATTTAAAGAGTAGGAAAAGTTGAAATGAGAGCATAAAAATAAATAATGCCATAAATTAGATTGCAAACTTGTTTATTGGTCGGAATAAAAATTAATAGAAGCACATATAATACTCGGAAATTTAACACATTGAAATCCGCAGAATTAACTGATGAAACGGGGTAGTATTTGATGTACAATTAAAAGAAGTATAAAAATATTAGCAGTTTATTTTTCAATACGATTTCGCTGTACTTTAAAACAATTTTCAATTTTAATGAGCAGCTCTTTGCTCCTATGATAGTAATATGAAGGTCTGACTTCAAAACGTTCCATAACCGTTCTTTTCACGCCATCATCAGCATTAGATCACGAAGGTCTCATTTTAGTTCACAGAACAGCTAATAATCACTTGAAGCTCAATCTAGGTGGTTATAACAAGTCAATCTCTTGAAACCCACATTGCTTTTGAATAGTACTGATACTGCTAGTTTTGAGTAGCTGAAAGAAGTCAGGGTAAAACTGCTACATCTTGCAGAGACTCTGCTCACATGAAGTACTCATGCGGAATGCCCAAAATAGTTTTAGATATATCCAATCTTGCTGCTGCCCCACTGACATTTAATCTCCTATCACTCGGTATTTTATTCTAGACCACGTGGAGTAATTTGTGATGTCAATGCTACCAATGATCGACCTTCACAAAAAACCTCTTCTGCATATTCGAGATACATGCGAAATTTTTTTTTTCATTCTATTACTGTAGAATAGGAAGGAGATGAATCATGTACACTATACACCCGATCCAAAAATTGTGTCCTTTTTTCGTGTACGTGTTTAATTTGTTTTATTTCTAATCAAAAATTGAATCACAGAAAAATATAAAATTTTAAACGTTTTAAAACAAATTAAGGCATTACTTTTTTTATTAGTATTATTTTTTTTTATTTCAAATTGGCTTGCAAAGGGACAACTCGCATGATGCACTAATAAAGGCCTTTTGGCCAGTCATTAAACGTATTAGCCCATCCTTTGTTTGTCGTATTCAGAACGTCGTATACATACTACTGTCTGTATGTTTCTAGATAAAATATTGTAACCATAATTTAAGTTTTTAAATCTAATGCAGATTATGCATTGTATAGACAACAGCGTTTAAGAAAAATTCTGTAACATAATTATGCAAAGTTATGCATTACAAATGTCTTTAAACTAATTGTAATAATAGCTTAAATGTTAATTAAAATTTATTAGGATATGTCATTGTTTTTAAATGTTTGACTCTGTTAACTGATCGGCTGTTCTAATTTGGAAATTTGTTTTTTTGTTTAATTGCTTACAACAAAGCACGCGAAGGCTGTGTTCCTAAGGAATGGAAGGCCTTCTTGGAAGGTTTTTTGAGAAGTTAGCGCGTATTCATATTATCATCGAAAACACTTTCGAAAATGCTCATACGGCTAGCCCAGTTCTCGGTATTTCAAGCAGTTTAATTTGAGACAGTATGAAAGATATTTGTACGAAGGGAATTCGTGTAAACTTTTTATCCTTTCGGGACAGAATTGTCTTTCCAAGCTGAGAATAACAAAAACGTCTGAAATAGCTGCTTGAAGAGTTAAAAACATATCCATTTATTTGTGTTTAAGGGCACGTCTTAGCATTTCGAAGCCAAAGTCTGATTTCCGTCTTTGAAAATATGATTTTGTATTTAGCTTATATTACAGTCTTTTTTCGCTGCATTGTAATTGCTTTTTTATACTCAAATGCATAAATATAATAAAACATTCAGTTGAAGTCATACTGTTTTAAGAAGTGAGTTATTTATTAAACTGCTCGGAGTAGTTTTAAGCGAAACAATCCTTCTCGCTAACTAATTTAAAGAAAGAACGGCAGCATTTCTTTTGAACTTTTGCCCCTCGTCTAACTGTGAGTCGTGCTCGATCTTCTCAGATCAATCTTTTGCCTTGGCGAGGTTCAGGGACCCTTTATGCAATGCAAGAGGTCTTGCATTTGTCACGTATGCCAGGTCGCCTGAACCTATGGGGGTGGCCTGGAGTCGTCGTTCTGAATGACATCATATTAGCATTGGTAGTAGCCATTCCTCTGGATATTGCTCGCAGCATGCTACACACAGAAAGGGTTCGAGAGGTTATATGGTTGACTTCCCTTATTATTGTTTCGGAAATAAAGATTGATCATCTGTGATTTCATTTCTTTTCCCTGTCCTATTCTTTGGAATTTTAAAGAATGTTTCGAGAGTGTTCTTTTGCGGATAGTGAGGATTACATAACTAATTTCAGACTTTTGAGGTCTAGTTTAATCCTCTGCTGTTGTCTCCAAAGAACGGAAAACAGACTTCTGCCACGATAATTGCAATTCAAACAATTTAGTGATACACTTGGTTAAGAAACACTTTATCAAAGTAAAATACTTCCTAAAATTCGGTTAACAAAACGATTAACAATATAACATGTTTCAGGACACTACTTTCAGCTAAAAACACTTTACTTCAGATAGATTTTTATAAAACAAAAAATAATTTAAAAAAAAAAACTTTAAGAGGTCTTGAAAAATTAAACTAAATTTTAAAATGTTTTATTTGCAACTTCTTTAATTCCAAATTCTTTAATTCAGCAAATCAGGTGGTTCCTCTCTAAAAAAAGGATGATATGGATTGAATTATTTAGATTATATGCACTAATAAATTATTTAGATTGTGTTATTAGATTGTCTCCTTAGGGCTGTCTCCCTACGGAGAAGGATGCCGTCGTGAAGGATATTTAAAGAGAACTGGCTCGTATTTAAGTTACATATGCTGAAGATCCCGAAACCTCCTATGCAATGGGCCTGTTTTTCGGGATTAAACTCTGATCGAACTACCAGTTTTCAGTGGTATCACTGCTCGGTCGCTAGTGAGCAAAAGAGGCATGGAAAATAATTCTTTAATGCAATATGCTGGCCTCGGGATAAGATTAATTTTTAGCCTTAATATGTACATATACTTGATTATTTGATCCTAAAAGGCTTTAGATTATACTTATTTCTTATAAACGTTGCAAAATATTTATAATCAGAAAATTTGAATTTTCTTCGAACACATACAATAAATTTCTGCACTGTTTTTCCTTTTCTAGACAACATAAAAATGATACAAGTTAATGCTGTTCCACGAGGGAACAAATGGTTTAATTTTGAAATAATACTGCTGGTTTGTTCAGATTTCTATCAGTGACGACTGAACAAGCTGGCTGTATGTATGACGCTTACGTTCGTAATATGTAACATAAATATGGGCAATTTTTTTAAAGACTTCAAGATGGCATTCGTCGTTACAGGCAAAAACAACTTTGCTGATATTAAATAAGCCAATTTACATCAGTATATTATGAGCGAGTACGGAAAACATACGTATACAGACAGGGAAAGTAAGCGATTTAATATTAATGAATATGTTTAACATAGTCAAGATTCTCTGAAGAGATACAATTGACAAGGAGGAGGTGTGAGGTGTTTAAATTCCATATTTTCTAGAAGATTTCGATCAGATGAAACTGGACGTTCTCGATAGAATGGAAGTGTGCAAAATTATTCTGTTACTCTGAGTACTCAAGAGTTCTAACCAGCGACAGGTGCACCTCTATTGTTATTTATATAACCCCAGCTTATCTGTTCTCGGTAAAAGCCTATCCAGCAATATTTTCTTGTCGCTATACCCTGAATATGTGCAACAACAGCAGTGTTATTAATTTAGTTCTGCATATGAATCAGTTAGCCTGTATTCAAATTATTTCAAAAATAATATACATTGATTCGTGAACTATTTTTAAATATAACCTTTCCCGAAAATTCCCGAAATGAGTTATATAGATAAATTCTTGAAGTAGTTAACAGTTCATTATATCCGTCTAATACCAAAATATTTCATAAATTTTTATTTTTATTACTATTACTTTGCTTCTAATAAACATTGGTTAATTTTTAAAAATTACGCTTGAATTTATTGCAAAATAGAAAAAATAACTCATGTTTTATGTTTTTTCTCCATAGAAAGCTAAGCGTAAACGTCTTTTGACTGTCTTCAAAAAATAATTTTTTGGCACCTAAATCTCAAATTGCATAAAAAAAATATCAGCTACAGTCTTAAGTCTGATAATTTAAAAGTTATAATTCTCATTAAAGCGTGCAAAATTACCTGTCAAAACTCAGTAACAGTGCTTATAAGCAAAAGAATATATAGCACTTGATATGAGTACAGATTTCTTTTTTTATATATACAGCATGCTTAAATCTAATGAAATATATTACTATTTGTTGTTGTTCAGTTTATGGTAGTTTCATTTCGTTTCATTACTCATTGTTATGATAATAAAATCGTTTTATGCATAAAACATTTCACATTACTTAATGTTCTTTACATTTTAAGTGTATCATGAAACAAAAGTAAAAATGACATAAGGTAAAATTATTGCTCAGATCTAGTTTGAGAATTTTACAACCATGAAGAATAGTTTGAAAGGGTTCCAGTCCTCCTTATCCTCTGACATTACGTGAGCTCATTGCACGTGCAGGCTGGAAACTGCGTGGGTTACTTCCCAAAGACGTTATGAGGTTACTTCAATGGCTGCGAAAGGTCTCATGAGGATATTAAAATGAATCCACGATATTCATAGCTTTGTTTTCGAGATGAAACAAACTCTTCTCTTTTAACCCCAATCACTCACGCTGTTAGCAACAAGGCGTACGACTCTTGATGTGATGGATGGGCCATGAATCCCTTCATTGGACAAGCCGTGGTAACATGTCGATTAATCAAGCCATCCACTTGGTGGAGATATTCCTCATTAATTACCTGTAGGTCACAGAGCAACTTATTTCCATGATTAGAAGTCTTGACCTACTCAGTGCGTTACGCCCCGGTATAGAGAGAGTCTGAGGTGGTCAAAAATATCTTAATTATTGCTGCGTCTTGATGAAAAAACACAGTCTTATAACAGAGGTCAAGCACGTTGTATGCCCGTTTTGTTATAAAGTCTGTGCTTATAGCACAAATTTTTCTTGCTGGTTTTTACAAGGTGAGAACTTTCAAGCTTTTAAAGAAAAAAAAAAAAGAGAAAAAGAAAACTCCAGTTTCGGACTTTTCTGCCGTATCTACAGACACGGTGTTGTAATTAGAAACTGAAAAAGAAATTAAGCTCATCTTCTTTCAGAAATTTAAAAAAAGAAAGGGAGAAGAAGAACAAAATCGTTGGGCAATCAGTCTTCTTTTTCTTCCCTCCAAACACCTAGCAATATGTTATCAAATGTTTAAGATAAACAGTGAAGAATAAATAATGAAACCGATTTTAAAGGTAAGAAATTTATTCAAATATAAGGAAATCTTTACAAAGTAAAATTAAAATAGTATAAACTTTATGCGGCGGAGTTTCGATTATGCATCAAACTCGAGACCATTGTCCTGACGGAAAACAGAACTTCCTCACCACCACCATAGCAGACAGCAATCGATAACAAAAGCCTCTTTTTAGCATTGTACATTGCATAATACTGATAAAATTCAATATTAAAATTGGAAACTGGTCGAATTATACTCCCTTAGATGTACTACTACGTTCAGTAAAAGTACTGAGTTTAAAATAAACCCAAAATTATTTTCTAGCCACAACATAACAAAAAATCAAATATCTTTTAGTTTAATTTTCAACTTAAAATAATACGTGATGACGCACTTTTTGGCTATTACAGTATTCGAGAAGAACAACTGTATATATTTTAATGTCACCCAATGTTAAATGTAATTGAACTTGAAGGATAAATTTTAGAGAAAACACGTTTTGTGTAGGAGCAGCGCATTCTTTAAAACAGTATTGTAATTTTAGAAGCTATTTTGTGTTAATTAACTAAGTATTATGATTTAAAACCTTTACTATAACATCTCCTTTCTGTAGTCCTCACCTGAATGAAAATTAATTGCATAAATATTTGAGTTCAGGGTTATGTTTTAGAGTTAGAGTTTTTAGCAGCCTAAACTACAAACCATTTTGCTAGCCGCCATTCAAGTGTTTAAGACAGCTTAAGTAGACCATTTTGTGTAGTCATCCAAATACGTTACTTAGAATTTGAATACGCTGCTTAGACCTCAACTAATTTTAAATACCGGAATTGGCAAAGTTTTGTTTGTAAGCACAAGTGGTGCCTCCTATTAAATTTAAAGAGTTTATAAAAAGGTTATTTTAACCTTTTCAGAACCTTGTCACATTAATTTAGACTAGAGCGATAACTTGCTTATCAGTCTAGTAAGTTCTGAAGGACACTGATTTAGAATTTTCACAATTAGAAACCTACTGCGTTGTATTTTAAATACGTTGACACAACAATATTTTGCTATACATAATCTGTTTCAAATTACTGATGGTTTTAAAGAATGTTTGACTTTTCACCTTAAATCTTTAGAACAAGATTTTTAACCTACGTTAGGCAATATGCACAGATAGTGAAGAAAATATAAAAGACAAAAGCACAGATGAAAATTAAATTTGAACATAAAAAAAGTGTTCGCTAAATAGGAACAACAAATGATAAGCAAAGATAAAAGCTGAAAATTCACATATATAAAATTATATTGTATCTAATTATATTGTATTCTAATTCATATGTTGGAAAAAATCAGGCAGAGCAATATCTGAGAAAAAGAAATGAGCAAGTAAACTAGGCATTTCCGATTAGTTGTATCGGTAGCTTTGCGTTCTTTTAAGCGTCTAGCTCAGGAATGGCCAATCTACGGCCCGCTGAAGGTTCTAGCCAACCCGCCGCAAGTTAAGAAATATACTTATTTAATATATTCACGATGTTACTATACAATATGTAATACATATTACATACAGTTCGTGCCTAAAGAGAAAAGAATGTCACGTGATCGGTACGAAAAACGAGTTCACATAGAAGACGGGTGTTATCTCATTTCATAGACATTCATACTGCACATTTTAAGCTCCGCTCAGTGCCTTCCAGTTATGGCATGAGCACAAGCAAGTATCAGAAGATTTAATCTCTCCTTGAAAATTTCCAAGAAAGTGATATTTATTGACAATTTTTCTAAATGAATAAAAGTCAAGAAAGCGATATTTATTGATACAGAACAAACAGATCAAGATTTTTCTGTGTTTAGATAGCGGACAAATAGTGTCACTGCGAATAGTGGTTAAATTATTAAAAAGTATAGTATTCTCGGATGCTTGTTCGGTTATTGTGGATATTTATAAAATATTTCCACACCAAAATGTCTACTAAAAAATTTAAAGTTGATTCACAGTGTCGTATGATGATGAATGGACCCGAAAATATTTTTGTTACACTTGTAAAGGATAAATCACTGTGCATGATCTGCAATGAAGCTGTAGCAGTCTCCAAAGAATATTATTTCCTTCACTTCGCATCAACACATAAGAGTTCCAGTTACAAAGCAATGTCCGAATATGAAAACAAAAAGCAGAAAATCTTTATAAATTTTACAAGGTCGACAAAGTTGTTTTAAGAAAGTAAACAGTATCCAGAAAGTAGCTACACATGGAAATTGCGTTGTAGAATACATTATTACTAAAAGTACTCTGTTAAACAATGCATGCTGAAAGTTTGTGATGTTTAATATCCAGACAAGAAAAACAAGGCTTATCGAAGAACCTAATATCGAAGAATAGTGGCTTCTTGTGAAAGCATCAGTAAAAATCTGACATCACAGCTAGAATCTAAGCTTGACTATTTTAAATTCTGCTCCATAGATATGGATGCGACCTCTGATATTAATGATACTACTCAACTAGTATTATTTATAAAAGATGTTGATCAGAACTTTGAAATTACGGAATAACGGTCATGCACGCGATTCTTAAAAGGAACTATAACGGAATGTAATATTTTCGTGAATTTCTGGAAGGATTTTCAGCTTTGAAAGTCCTATAACAAATGTATGTAATATTACGACCGATGGAGCACACAGTAAGACAGAAGAAATGCCTGGACTCTTTAATCAAAACTATACCAGGAGGTTGTCTTTCTACATACATCAAAATGCCTTGTGTAAATCTGCACTGAAAATGAAACATCTGCTTGATGTAATCGTGATGCTTGTAAATACTATTCGAACTCGTGGACTTATTTACTGGCAGTTTAGAAAATTTCTTCAGTCCGTGCAATCTGAAGACTCGAAGATGTGCTGTATTAGTCGAAAGTAAGTGGCTTAGTGTAGGATGTGCTTTTAGAGAGAGTTTAACAGCTGAAAGATGACATTATGTAATTTTTCCATGCACAATACTGTGCGGAGTAGGAAATGTTGGAAGATACAGCATAGTTTTTGGACTTTTCATTTTTTACCTTTGTAATGTATTTAAATGTCAAGTTGCAAGGAAATAATCTATTTATCGACGATACCGGGGCCCATCTGAAAGATTTTAAATTAGGTCTGTTTTCTAGGCAACTATCTAAGAATGATTTGCGTCGTTTTCAGAGGTTAAATTCAGTACCCTCAGTAAATGAAGGCAAGCTAAAGAGCTATGATAATGGCCTGAGAAAGCTGTATTTTTAGTCTGAATGCAGATCTCAAGATCATTCCTTTCAACGTAAACTGCGAAACCATGAGGTCGGATTTACAGCTTGAATTAATTGCATTATAGTGTATCAAACTTCTCAAGCAGGTGTTTCTCAGTGTTCTAAAGTTAAAATTTTACAAATCCTTATCGAAAGCAAGTTTCCAAAATTTAATGTCTCACTCTCAGAAAATTAGTGCTATGTTTGATTCATTTTATATATGTGAATAAGTATTTTTTACTATGAACGTTAGAAAGACAGATGAATTTAGTACCACTTTTTAGAATTAGTACATTGCAGTTCGAATTTTAATTTAAGGAACAGTTTCAATCATCACATTAATAACTACATACTCTTTTTTAACTTTTAGAATAAATTGCAGTGGCCCGCTAACTTTTTTTTTCTTTTGATTTTCGGCCCTCTCCCAAAGAAATTTGTCCATCACTGGTCTATCTTATGCAATACGTCAGAAAAGCTATAATGGAATTTTTGGTCTTACATCAAATGCAACAAGCATCAAGGCATTTTTTCAATTGAAAACATAACAGAATCTAAATGCATCATTTCTACCATGGGTAAGTATAGGACCTTTTACAAATTTATCTAATATGCGTTAAACTTGCAATTTGTAGAATGCTCTGAAGATCTTAACATAACGGATCGTTTGTTTAGAGCATGTAAAACCATATTAACAGTAAAATGATCCAGATTCTTGTCCATCTAGGAAAAAACAAAGAATCACTGTGCTTGTGACAAGTACTAATTCCAAAATGCTCTTGTTTGGATGTGAAGAGAGAATGCATAGCTTTTATTACGTACCACATTGTTGATGATGTACACATGGGAAGATAGCGATATTTCTCAGATGTTAGTTAAAAATAGCAATAAAATATTTCATTGCAAGTTGTATAATGTTTATATAAGTTACAAATTTTATAATATTTCGAGGTACCTCACGTATCTCATTATTATTGTAAACTTCGCATTATTTTTCTGGCCTTAAATATTACCTTGCCCATAGCAATTTTCTAATTCCTGGTAAAATTCAATCTAGTATGAACGAAGCCAAGAAAAGCGTGTACAGAAACTTAAACAGAATGCATACAGAAACATGCATATGTGCATTAAATTTCATACGCATGCAGTGAACAATTTTTGATTTAACGAAGCAAACGCATACAAACAAAATATGAAAAAAAAATTATTTTATTTTCATAAAAATGTTTTTCTGGATCTCTAATACAAATTTTTGTGTAAATTTAGTAACTTGTTCAATAACTGCTTATTTTGCTTCAATACACCTTTAAGAAAAGACTGAGGAAATTCTCAGCTTAACCATATTGTCTAAAAGAAAGAAAGAAAGAAATGGAAAGAATCTCTAGAAAAACCAAATAAAACACAGTGAGCAAAGTCAACCAAAAAATGATCCGAAAGCTTTAATTAAGACAATATGAATTTATGCGCAAAATTTCCGCATCGTTTATTTGTAAAAAAGATTACAATAATGTAACACTATTATTGAGGGAATGCAACTAAAAGCTTTCTTAGTATCATTTAAAAACATCCATTTATATATTCTCTTCTTATTAATTTAATGTAATTATTTGTATATTTTCTTATTCAATATAGTCCAGATAATATGAAATATAAGCTACAACTTATGTTTAAGTTATGTTATAGGCAGCATTAAAGGTTAGACTGATGTTGGTTTAAAAGAAAAAATCCAGACAGATAGCTCTTTTTCAAGTTGCAAAAGTATTTTTCTCATAGATTTTCCCCACAAAATGTTTGTATAATAAAAGTTTTGCTCAAATTTGAATTCAAAATCAGTATACTTCTCTTCA
>KK113231.1:67601-86116 GCA_000611955.2 Stegodyphus mimosarum
TCCTGCTCTTGCCAGTTCCTGATATAGTCCCAAGTAGGGCCTGGCAGCGAAGAAACCTGAATGGAAGTACTTCTCTTCAATATACGTAAGTTATTATAATTTATCGAAATTTTTCTTTTTTATTTCTCTTTTGAAAATTATCAAGTCTTTATTTAAATTTGCCTGTGATATATGACTGTTCACTATTGAGAAGGCACGCAAATCTCTCACTAAAATGCTCTTCTCCTCTTTATTAAACTCTATCCAGATTCTTTTCTTTTGCTGAGAATCACTTTATTTAACAGCTTGTAAGGTTTATCCTAATTTTATTAACATTTATTTTAAGTTTATGCACCTGTCCTGTCTTTCTAGTTTCAGCTTACAATTTCCTGCCAGAATGTAACTTCAGAAATTCAGTTAATGCAAATGAGCAAGAGTACTATTTAAGTCGATGTTTTACCGACTTCGAGAGAGAGCGTCTGAGTTTCTGACTAGCGCGCGTTTGCCTTTTGGTTACGTCTCTCTTAGATTTGCTACACTCGGCAATACATTAGGCTGTACCATAGTCGTATCTTCTTCAAATAAACTAAAAAACCTTTTCTAGGTTAAATATTTACTATACAACTATGTACAGATTACATTTTAGAAGAAATAAAACATTTTCGCTACAGCAGAGCGCGCTAAACAGCGTCCACTCTCTTCTCTTCCACATACCAATCTCCCACTTTACTCTCACTTGCGACTAGGGGGGCAGTCCGCTCCCCTCTTCCGGCCGAGGCGAGAAGAGAGTCCTGTATCCCTTCTTTGAGGGTGGGCAACCAAGTGTTCTTTAGAGCAAGGAGACATTACAAGGCCCTTGTTTGGCTTCGCCGATTTAATTAAGATTTAGGGGCCAACTACTTCGAATCGTGATAGCTTCGGCTATATCTTTAGTCAGCTTTAGTTAAGCTTAGTTTAGTTTAATTTTATAGTTATTTAAGTTCAAGCTCAAGTGGAGGCTTTACTGTACGATCCGAGTTAGGAACTGATTGTAATTATTCTGAGAAATAAAGGAAATAAAGGGTTAACTAAAAACCCTTCTTACGTCTTACGTATTTGATCACACACTAAAGCTATTTTTTGCTTGTTAGTGTTTGTGGGGTTCCTAGGATTGAACATTGAATTAAATAAGTAAAATCCCACAAGCTATTGAACGGAAGGTATCAGTCCCGTAAATTTAATAGATCACGTATTTCAAAATCAAACAGAAATTCCTGTGAACTGAATGTCATCTTAAATTATATTGCAAAGAATAATTTTCCTACTTTCAAATTAACTGATTTTTCCTTTTCCTTTTTTTTTTTTTCATTTACCTTTCTGCATTTTGTAAAAGTAAAAGGTATAAATTAAGTATGTGATTAAAATAAAATCGTGGCTGTATCATGGCATTTAGAGAATTTCAAGAATAAACAGAAATGACTATATGATAAAATCGACATATATATAAATGATTACACTCAATTCTCTTCTATGTTTTTCAAATTTGATTTAAAATCGGCAATTGCTAACAGCCTCACAGTATTTTTTTATTCTAATATAACCAAGAATATTAGGACAGTTGAAAATTATATTTTAGATTTCGCAATGAATTGAAATCATAGTGAAATGAATTGAAAGCATGTCATTAAAAAAGGATTTTATGTGATATATATTCTTGATTACTGAAACTCTTTTAAGTCGTTTGCATATCTTACTTGTACATATTTAGTAATCATGAGATTTCGCATGATATCTGGTATGTTATAATTACAATAAATCTTCCTGCTTGTCAGTTTAAGATTAAATACGCAGCAAATATGTATGGCAAGCTGTAAGCAGTTTCCTAGTCATAAAAGCAAGAAAATAATGATTGATTGATTACATTTAAGTTATTCCCTTATCACTTGACTGACACCGATCAAACAATCAATCATTTTCCTAATTTCTGCGGGAGAAAGTCGTTTTGGATTCTCAATGCTGATTGAAGAAAAGTATGCAAAGTAGGCTAGGTTTCTGGGTTTCTTTTTATTTTAAAATATTACTTTGTTTTATGAAGCTGTTAGTAATTTTCAAAAGCATATCGTGCTGCTCACAAATTTTTTTATGACTGTATTTTCTTAAATAGGTATGTCTTAAATGAAACTCAAATGACTGAAATAGGCATGATTCTCTAATTTCGCTCATACCGGAGAATTTTAGAAACTAAACGGAATACGCTGAGCCTGGAAGCAATTAGAAGGAGTGACAAAAATTTAGAATTTTTCGTAGCTAATTTGACGGGTTGGGAAAACGAAATTACAGCCGTGAGCTTTCATCTTTGGAACTTACCAAGACACATTGGTTTAAAACATCCTGTTTAAAGACACAAAACTTTATTAACACAGTTTGTAATAATGTAAAAGTTATATCTTGACATTGCTTTATTCTCTAAGTTGCATGATCGATTGCTTGACTTCTGTTAACCGTCCTTTGGAACCACCTTCTCGAGCAAGATGACTCATGTTTGTTGACAGAGCTTAATACCACCAAAAAAGGAAAAAAAAAATCTGAAGGGTTTCAGATTTTATTTACGTCCAAAGGGGCGTTTATTTAGCATTTTGTGTGTTACCTTTATTTATTAAATACCATGTTCTTCGCACTTAAACCATAAAATTCAGTTCAACAGCAATATCACAAAATAATTTTAAATTGAACATTAGAAATTTCGGTACACGCTCTCACGCGCTGGAGATACAAATGTTTTTCTGTACAACGTTGGTATTGTTGGCTTTGAAATCTTTGAGTTTGTTAATGAAAAATTCGTAAAAGTTTTAGAGAATGTTGTTACGAATTTCACATTTATTTGGCTATTTATTTAGAATTGTAATTAAAATTCCTTTTTATTTTCCCGTGCAACGCAGACGATTTTCGAAGAGAAAGCTACGTCAAAAATAATAATAATAATAATCTCTACATATAATAAAACAAAGAGTCTGTGTGTGGGGGGGGGTGTCTTTCGTTCGTGTTGCGAGTAAGCTAATAGACCCAGGGCCACGAAATTTGGTACATAGGTGTATCTACACAAGAGCCAGTGCACCTCGAAGCGATTTTTTTGAAATTCGAATTAGAATATTTTTTATTTTATGTTTTGTGACCAAATGGCGTCATTTTGAGACATAATGGGCTACAGGAAAGCGAGATTTCACTCTATACATTTCATTTTTACATCGTCGTGAAGCGTAGACACTTAGCTATTTTACGAACTTAAAATAAATTTCGTATTTCAATAAATCGATTAAATACGAATTTATTTAGGAAGGTGAGCTTAACACCTTTTCAGCGGAATTTTTTTAAAAAAAACTTATTTTAAAAAATGTGCTGTTTATTTTCCTTTGATTTTTGGACACGTTGAACTTTAATCCTTTCGACTCCTTTTAAAAAAAGAATTTTGGAAAAATAATAATATTTTGTATTTTTTTAAAATTTTTTAAATGAAGCTTCCGAATACACTTCTCACATCTCAGATATTTTAAAATGTAGTTTTGGCAACAATTTTCCTTTCTTATTGTTGTTGATAGATTTTTGATGAAATTGCATCATTTTGAATAGTTTCATTCTTTTAAAAATTTCGGTTTGGCAACAATTTTTCATCGTATTTCTTATGTTACTGTTTTTAAGAGACTGAAAAGTTTAAGAAATTAAAAAGTTGTTTCTTTTTGCAACGGTAAATTGTTTAATTACTTTATTAGGATAATTAACATTTGTATCAAGGGATATTGCTTATTTCATTGTAATATTATGTTTTAATTATATATAATTTTAATTATAAAAAAGTTTTGCATGATATTTTTTAATCTGTTTAAGTTCTTAATCTGTTTATACCATTTGAGTTCTTAAGATTTTGCAAAGGGAAGTTGGTTAATTTATTTATTAGGATAAGTAATATTTGTATTAAGGGATACTGCATATTTCATTGTCATTTTTTATATATATAATACATTTTTATTGATTTCTTTTTTGATAAAGTTGTTCTGCAGAGTAAAATTCTGCGCGAAATGTTTTGTTTTTTGAGTTTCTTTCATGTTATTTTTTGCTTATTTCACTGTTTGTAAGATATTGAAAAGTTTTGCATGATTTTTTTGCATGAGCCAGTGCACCTCGAAGCGAGTTTTTCGAAATTCGAATTAGATTTTTTTTTTTTTTAATTTTGTGTTTTCTGACGAAATCGCGTCCTTTTAAGACATAATGGGCTATAGCAAAGCGAGATTTTACTCTATTGAACAGTTTAAGAAATTGAAAGATTGTTTCTTTTTGCAAAGGTAAATTGTTTAATTAATTTATAGATCTATATTTAAAAGGGCGAGTCTTTCTGTGTGTGTAGGTGTCTTTCGTTCGTACTGCGCGTAAGCTAATAGACCCAGGCCTATGAAATCTGGTACACAAGATGCATCTAGACAAGATGAAATAGTATCAAATTGATAATTTTCTCTCATTATATGAACAACAATGGCACACAGCCATTGTTGCTGATATCAGCACGGAAAAATGAGGGCGATAATTCTGTGTTGTTTTTAAATTTAATGTTTCTCTTGGATACTGGACGTTTGTCTAGAGAAGGCAGCAGGAAGTTGGTTAATTTATTTATTAGGATGATTAATATTTGTATTATATTATTATTGCTTATTTCATTATATGCTTTTTATATGTAATGCATTTTCAACTGATTTTTTTAACGTTGTTCTTTGTTTCTTTTTCGATAAAATTGTTATGCAGAGTAAAATTCTGTGCAGTTTTCAAGTTTAATGTTTGGTGTTCTCTTTAGGCATTTTTCCGGTACACTTAAAAGCCAGACGAAGGCTGGCCGCGCAGCGGCTAGTTAATAAATAAATAAAATAAGCAGTAAATTGAAAAGTGAAACGACGCAAAATGCCAAAACGAAAGTAATAGTCCTTCGGGATTCAAATCCCTTTGGACTAATAATAAGCAGCAGCACTCTTTATATGTGAATTGACTGTCTTATTTTGTTATTCTGCCGCAATCAGACTTCTGTAATCTATACTTTTAGCTCATGGTTGCAATTAATTCCTAGTAGGAGGTATAAAAGAAATTTGCATCGTAAACGATTCATTTGATTTATGAGAAAAAATAATAGCATTAATCTAGTCTAAAAATGCTGAGATTTCATTGTTCTCTATTATTAAAATTCGTTCTTAGAAGTAACATACTGAAGTTGATTTTTATTTATGTAAAGATCTTTCGTAGATTAAAAAAAATTACCCAATAAATACCATACTGCAGACAGCTATTATTCTCCTCAGTCTCCTTTTAATTTTAACTGTAACTTTCAGCGATTTTAGCTTAAACAACGTTTCGTTTCTAAATATTTAGTTTTAAGTTTGATTTAGTTTAAAAATAAGGTATATTCTTGCTGTGTTTTTGTGTTTTTACGAAAGGCGGTGCAAAAGTATCTGGTGGCTTTAGGGAAGAAAAAATTAGGCATCCAAATATGTTTTCTTTCTCAATATGTATATATTGTCCCATTCAAACAACCACACCCATGTGGATGTTTACAAAACCAAAATCACTGTGAACGCACGGAAATATATTTTCTGTGACTACGGAAATATATAAATTATATTTTTTTAGTACTTATAAGAAGAACATTATTCCATATTAAATTAAAACAAGCTATTTATTGCTTTGATAGTGTTTGGAATTAATTTTTTCACATGAATTGAAGTTGTTGTTATTACACCATTGACTTGTTCCTGAGCCATCGTAGAGGAATTATGAATTTTAATAACTTTAATTTTGGAAAACTCCTCTTCCTTAAAGCAAGAAAATTTATGTACATGTGAACCCAACTATTTTTTAAGATGTATGCATCAAATTTAATGGCTTTTGTAACATACCGAAACTTAGAATTCTGAAAGACGAAAATAAACAGAAAGGTTCATAATGACTCGTTTCTAATCTCTTCTGACGCTGAAAATAGATCTGTATTTAACCAAGTGATTGTGGCACACACTTATTGTATATCTTCTTTGCGAATGTAACGAATACTGTGTTCAGTAGTTTTGTTAAAGATGCGTTTCGTTGTGCTATGATTTTACATTGTGCTGTAACTGAACGAGAATGATGCGGCGATTGCCTATTGCACAATAAGACCTAACACAGCGTCTCTAGGAGATCAGTGTTGTGTGTTCTTTCTCCATTTTTTCTTGTAAAATTTGATCAATTTTCGTTATAAATTCGTCGTCAAATGACTACAGAGTTTTTATTCTGTTGTAACTTCTCCCAGAATTACGCATTTGGTTTCAATATTTGTGCATTTAGCGTTTTATAGCTGAAAGAAAATATTTCTGAGAATATCTTAGAGAAATTTATCTTTAAAAAGTTGAAAACTGGAACTGAAAATTTATCTTTAAAAATTTTTATTCATTTGTCTCAACAAAAAGTTTCCGTGTGTCAAAATGAAATTAACTCTCCATTCTTCAACACTAAATGTACCTACAAATGTAAGGATGTATGGATCTTAATATGATGTGATTCGTAGATAAATTCTACGCTCAAGCTCATCAATGGAATAAACTGCCCTTTTTTTCAGTAATGTAAAAAATGCTGATTGAAAGTAATATAAAAAATATGATTAAAGTGCTATGAGTTTTCAGATTAGCATGATGCCTCCGATTTAAATTAAATTTTATAACTTTGATTTAGAAATTTCGGATAAGCATATTAATTGCTCTTTAAAAATAAGTAAACTGTATTTTTTTTTTCTGTAAATGATTTTTCAGTCATAAAATGTGTGAGTACATTTATTGTTCCTTGGTAAATAGTATACGCTAAACAAGTTTCATGTCTCTGAAGTAATTTATTCATCTAGAGAACACTTAAGAATTGAAAATTGATCATTTTTATCGTACTGAATTTAAAATACATAGTGCTTTTATGAAAATGAAAATTTAAATTTTATGGTATTAGAAATATAAATTTAAATAACTATTTTTGAATTAATAAAGAATTTTAGTATTTTTTCAGGGAAAATTATTAAATTGTAATGTGATTAATCATTATATTTCTGAATTATTTAAAAAATGTTTGAACTGACGTTAAGAATTTTATAATTGTCCTAAAAATGAAGTAAATATGGAATACAAATTGAATAATTTTAAATATTAGCATACACAATGATAACGAAATGCGTTTTGAGTAATAATGTAGAAAATATAAAAACAGTAACTTCCAGCATTATCGTAATAAATATTTAAAAAGTTAATCATTCAAAAGCATTATCGTAATAAACATTAAAAACTTCCTTCATTATAAAGCTGAGTAACTGTACAAAAATTTAATATGTGGTATGTAATTAAAAAGCGATTTAATACGTGTAATGTAATTAAAAAGTCATTTCAAGTTATAGTGGATGAATGTTATAATTATGTAATGAACAACTGAATGTAATCTATAGAGTATGTTGAGGGAGTAGTGGTTTCAAAAACATAGGCATATTATTACCTCTGTATAATTCTTCCTTTTACCCTCCGCATACAATATAAACTTTGAAGGGGCTTCCATCTTATAATTTTTTCACATATAATTATTATTTTTATTTGTTTTTTAAAAATAATGGAATGTAGTTTTAATGTTTTTCAAGTATAATGGAATAATGGTTTAGTGAAGTTACCTTATGTAAGGAACGGAAGCCTTTATAAATAACTCCAGAGCATCCCTTAGCCACTAACGAATCAAAGCATCAGTCAATTTAAGTGGATTTTTTCAACAGATGGATAAGTTTGCATTTTAAGAAAGCCGTGGAAACTTCCAGTTTTGTGTAAGATAAGAAAATTAGAAATGTAATAATAACAGTAAAAACCATAATTTCAGTAACGCTATTATAAAATTTATGATGTTAAAATATAAGTTATAATAATGAAAATTAGTTACGCTATGAAATTTTGTATTTGTTATGATTATTCAAATAAGTAATGAGTGTATAAAATTTTTATAATTGTGATATTGTCAACAACGTTTTGTAAAGCCTTTCCTGAACAAATATGATTATGTAGAGTCTAAAAGACAGACTTTTGGGCTGAAAATTCTCATAGGACTCTAAAATGTTGTCAAAGTTTATATTTTTAAATTATTTAAACAATTATTTTGGACAAAATTTTAAGATTTGTATTTTTCAAATTATTTCTTTTCATTTGTTAATGCTTTAGCGCCTTTTTCTTTTAAAAAGGCTTTTCTGCCTCGAAGCATTTTTTTTGGAAGAGGTATGTAAGATAAAAATTTTGTAAATCAGTATTATAATTTAAATTAACAATAGCCCCTTAATTCCTCGTTTTTAATTTGAATATTTTCGCTTTTCTATTCTAAAAACAGTAACATTTTTCTGCATTACGTCATTTTAAGATAAATCCATATAATATGACGTGCATAACACTCATGCGGTAGCTAAGTCGGAACTTAAACTGAAACTTTATCTTAATAGACTGTCATATTGGATAAACGAAAGCTTTTCCTCAGTTCTCTCTAAGACGACACTTTGTTGCTCTCTTCCTATCGCAACAGTATCAAAAATGTATATTTTCTTGAATAGGCACGATTAGAGTGTCAAGTGAATTGTGATCGCAAATATCAATTGAAATAGAGATTAATAGTTTGATCTTCATTATGGATCAACTTCTGTGCAATCAATGTTTTTAGAACATCATTACTTCTAAGTTTGCTTTCATTAATTACGGACTCAACATTCTACATTCTATGGTATCAATGCGTCTCCATCATTACATCTATGCTTTTACTGCATGTATATCGCTATAATCTGAAGACAAACGGAAAGGAAAGATTGATAAATAAGATTCTCAAGAAACAATCGATGAAACAGCTATTTCCAGAAAAATATTTTTCACTGTAGAAATGAAAAAAGCGATAGGTGTTTCAATTCCACAAACGAAACGAAGTTACGGAAAATCTTCAATTTTTATTTTATAACAGATAGATACTGATAGTATTAGATTTATATAACTTTGTGGGGTTCAACCCTTTTATCTAACAACTAAATGTGGAGGAACCTAGCGAACAGCTAAGCGAATAATCGCTTTAGTTCAGGAACAGAGACGTAAACTCGAGAAGTTTACTCAGAATTGACAGGTGGCCCATTTCTCAGGGTGTACATCAAAGCCCCCACTTGGGTTTGAACTCAAAATAATGAGAACTAAGACTTAACTAATGCTTAACTAAAGAGATATAGCCAAACCTAGCAAAATTCTAAGTAGTTGGCCCCTAAATATCGAATAAGCTAGCGAAGCTATCAAGGGCCTGTAATACTGCTGAGCATAATAACAGCTTAGAGAGTCATAGCCAAAAGTAAAACGCGAGCTAGTCAGAAACTCTGAGGCTCTCTCTCGAAGTCAGTGGAACTTCGACTTAAATACTACTCTTACTCATTTGCATTAACCGCGATTCTAAAAACACATTCTGGTAGGGCATCGTAAGCTGAAATTAGGGGGGGAGGGAAGTAGCTTAAACTAAAGATAACTTTAAAAACGTAGGATAAATCTTACAACTTAAAAGAAACAACTGTTTACATTTAAACATCGAAATGATAAACTAAAAGAAAAGGTTAATAAGTCAGATTATAGAGATTCAATTGATAAAATAACTAATTAAAAAAACTTTTTTATAGTAGTAATGAAAGAAGGAAGTATGTAATCCAATCTCAAAAAAATGTTCTAAACTCAAAAAAAAAAAATGTCAAAAATTAAAATATATTTCTTTCTATTTTCACTTTCGAAGTAGTGAAAAATTCGAATCATTACATTTATATAATTTCAAAAAAGCAGCTTAGCAGAATGATATAAATACTGCAGATTTTCATCAGAAATATCTAGATTAAAAACCTCGTTTTATTTCTGAACGCTAAAACAGTTACAAATTTAGATCTTGAAAAACTAACTCACGAATATGGTTTAATTCACTCGTACTGCAATTTGAATAATTTGAATAATTTATAATAATAAAGAATACTTTAGCATTGTCAGTTACTGTTCTTAATCGGAGAGAGAAGTTTCAAGAAACTAAAATTAATAAAAAATTACATAAAATCTTGCATTTGCTCAAGGAAAACTTTCAAACATTGCTATTCTGTTTATAGAACATGAGTTAAATAAAGAAATCTATTTTGAAAAAAATTGCTGATAATTTTGTTTTGTTAAAAGAAAGAAAAACTACATAAAATACTGGAACATTTAGTATAATACATTTACATTTTATTGCACTAGTATTTTAACTATTCAAGTGCTACTTACTATTTAGCAAGAAGCGTTTTTTTAGCGTTTTTCATTTAAAAACTGTAAATCATTACTTTCCTGATCTTTTCAAATCTATAAAGCTACGATTAAAAATTCTATAAGATATAGATTGTTATGATTTAAAGTAGTTGGCTTTGATGAATATAAAAGTGCACCGACAGAATTAATTTGATTGCATATAGGAGCGCTCCATTACTTCTCTGCCTCAAGAAGAAAAATATCTTAGAACTGCTCTGAGAATATGTTACATATCTACTTTATTTTATAAAAAAATAGCCGGTATTCAATAAATTTCTCCTAAAGATAAAGATAATACATTTATGCATTAAAAATCCAAATTTACGTATGCACCTGGTTTGGTTTTGTTAGCTTTGCTGAGACGCTGAGAGGAGGGATATATATACACATATATGTCTGTGTATATACATATCCGTCCTTTCAGTGCCTTTGAAAGCCTATGAAAAAATAATCACCAATCGACTCAGGCATTACCTTGTCAGGATTGTGTGTTCGATGCATATTCTTGGCGAACATCTTCGTGAAAACCTGAAGTCCTGATCTTGAACAGTGAGCTGAATGCAGCTATGTTCTGTGGTAGAAAACTGTGGTTAAGTGGTAGAAGAACTGCACGTAAGAAGGATTTAAAATCCTCTTTTATTAAACCACAATTATATACAGCCACTTCCCAACTCGGGACGGATACAGAAAATAATGACCGCACTTGGGTCTAAACTGAACAATCAGATAATTTAAACTAAAGCTAATTAGAAATTAAGTAGTCGTTGCTCACAGAGCTATAAACGCGAGGTTGGCCTCTATGCTAAATGGTGCGTAGCAAGATTTAACTAATACTAACGCACTTAGAATTACTTCAATAAGTAATAGCGTAACAGCGCTAAGGCTTAGAATTTAAATACTAGCTGGTCAGGCGAACGTCGAACAAAGTAGCAGTGGTCTCAGACTAAAAGCTCTCTCACACTGAGAGGTTCCTGCCTACCGTTTAAATAGATTAGCATAAAGTTGAAACGCGCGCTTATTCTAACGGGAAGTTGAAATAAGAACAGATAGAAAAAGGCAAATAAAAATAAAACTTTGTTAGTTTAAACTAAAACCTTAAAACCTTAGCAAGGAAGATTTTCCCAGCCCTTATCGATATGGTTTTCGCAGAAGCAACATGCCCTAGCAGTAATAATGAACACTACCATATATAACAAAAACAATGATGCTATACAACAACAGAAATTAAAAAATGCTTTTAAAAATGCTTTTAATAGATTGTGGTCACCGGATTTAACTCAAACTCTGAGAAACGTGAACGGTCCCAAAATATATAACATACCACTGTAAATTACTTAGCCAACAGAAAGATATTAATAATACAGAACAGTGGAAGAGCACAAAGAGAACAAATCAGAAACTGCATCCAAGATTCATATATAGCTATCGATCAGTAAAATCAAGTTAATTGATATTTTAACTAAAAAATTAAACTTCGTCACATTTTCCAAAAAGAAGAAAATTTCTTCCCCAGTTTATGGAAAATGAAATTTTTGATAAAACAAGATAAAAATAAAACAGAATTAAGGTAAGTAATAATAACGATAAAAAGTTGTACGTTTTGAGTTCCTACCGAATCACTTTATGTCTGCACCACACGCACGTTAGCACTAAGCCACATCAAGTTTCTCTGTGTTTAGATGACCCAGCCTCAATATATGAGCTATTTACGAAACTTTAGATATGATTTGTCTGTGAAGTCTGGAACTTGGTTTTTCTCGTGCCTCTTATAACTGTGAGGAGTTTAGGCAAAATCAGTGCTCCAAAAGCTGCGTACTCTTCCAGCACACATTTTTGTCATTTGATTACATTATGCCTGCTTATTTAACTGGCCAATTATGTATCAGTATATTAGCTAATACCAAATACATTAACTAGAATGCTATATACCTTGCCTTATTAAGGCTGAGATATCGGTATAAGCATGAACTTACTTTTCAGCTTCCTCATTTCATTTCTTTGCAAAGATTACGTGCTTCCGTTAACGGTTCCTTTAAGCGTATATATTTCGGTTTCCTTGAAAATGCAAATTTGTTGCTAGACAGTTAATACACTACATCCTGCTTAACTGTACTCACACACACTTCTTAATGGTAACTAATTAAGTGATAATTCTTTGTCTGTTATCTTAGCCAACTCTTCTTATAATAACAGCCTAAAAAATTCTTTGTCCTTTTTAACCTCTTTATCCCTGTGCTTCGTCTAAACTAGCTAAAAAATGGCAATTCGACCTCGGTCACTTTCCCCTTCGATAAAAAAATGCCATAAGTGCACGAAGTGGGCATGTGTAGTTGCTTAATGCCTTAAAGATGGTGCCAGAATAAGTAATTAGATGAGATTATCGGCAATGTTGCAGTTATATGAAGTTTCATTTTGCATCTTCTTAGAATTGGAGGCGTTGCCAGGTGGCTTCAAAAAAGAGCCGCTTTCTAGGCCTAAAACGAAACCTTTGAGAAAGAGAGAAAAAAACACTCAGCTTTAATCCGTCATTTTGTTACCATTGTCATTTCCAGAGAATCTTTCTCGCTCAACAGATACATGTGACCTGGGAAAGAAAAATGGCATTAAGTGCCACGTGATACCTGGTAGGGTGTCTCTGTTATCATGCTTCTTTTGGCATACTTCAAAAAGTAATGAAAATTGAGCTCTATTCGATAAATTTAATTAATTTGGGTTACCAACTAATTACAAATTCCGCATAGTTTGATGAGTGTCGAAGTTTCTAAAAATAATCTCGAGAAACACGAATGAAATTAAAACGTTCTTTTAATAATCACAAGATGAAAATCCTGAAGATCGAAATTATTCAAATATAAAAACAGATATTAATGCAGATAATTGCAATTATCAAATGAGTTAGACATTCGCTGTCACTCTAATAACTCATGATTGTAGAATTTTATTCATAAAATATTAAACCAGTATATAATCAAAATATTAACTATATTTTAATTAAGCTTTATATGGCTATACAATAAGATACAAAAAAGTTTGAATAATTAAGGTGACTCTTTTATATTGTAAAAATATTTTGGAATATGCAGTACCTTTCTCATTTAAGACATTATTCTGTTAATTTTTATGTGCATTTGCTTTGACATACAGTAAACTCAGGATAAAATTCACAAGTTGCAAACTTTCTGGGCTCTACGATACATACAATATATTAATGCTATGTGCCGCCATTCTGTAAATATTCTCAAGTTCAAATAGTTCAAGGCGCTTTCAGAATTTTAGTCGCAGTCATATTATTCAGAGTTTTACAGAACTAAAGTCAGATTTAAAGCTGTATTCCAAAGCTAACTTTTTCGGACGTGCATCAAAAATAATATGGAAAATCTAAGCTTTAGATATTACAACTACAAGTTCTTGTACAACTACGCAGGTGTTAAGGGGCTGTTGTCTAGAAAGTTCAAGAACTTTTCTAATAAAGATGTAAAATGCTGTGAAAAAAGATTCGAGAATGTTTCTCAATATTATTTCAATACTTAATGCACAACATTTCAATAAATGTAAGCAAATATTTAAAGTCCTCAAACGTAAAAGGCAACTGCAAACTGCAGATTTCAATTTATATTCGTATGCACACAGCTAGAATTTTTATTGTAGTAATTATTTGACAATGAAGTTAATTTCTTAGCAATTAATGCTTAGCTCTTAAGCTTTCTTTTTCTTCTCTTCTTTCGCCATTATTTCATGTAATCCAGAAGATCACTTTATATTTCTTACAAAGTTTAAACAGCGCTGTTTCTTAACTGAATATGGAAAAGCATACGAGAGCTATCTGCCATTGCGGAGAACGTTCTAAAAGCTGATATTTAAAACATGGAGAAAAATCAGGAAAATACCCATGCAGTCAACTCATTCTCTGATATTCATACCGAATATCAGTGTTTCTCTGTTGTATCCACTCTTCTGATGAAAAGCATTTTATTCACAACTGAAGATAATGAAAAGGGATTCTAAAATATTCTGTATTTATCAGAGAAGTTGCATTCGCGAATTTGCTCATTATCTGCTTGAAAAATATATACATATTGCTACAAAAAGTTTGCTTGTCTTATTTCAATCCTACTACCGCAGAATAAAATTTATGTAAAGGAAGCAGAGAATTTATACCCAAATTATTTCTTTTAAAGTGATATGCACAGAGTTATTCTTTCCGTAATAGTGAAAAATGTCCTCTCGGTCTTCTTCCAACGATCGATACTTGTTTTCTGGACATTCGTCGAGAATCGCTCATGAACCTGAAGAAGGAACGACTATGAGACTCATCAGGCAAGCACATCGACAAGAAAACTCACGCGCTCAAGAAACTGAAGAAGAAACAGCAGACAAGCAGAAATTCAAGAAACCGTTCGTGCAAGTGAAATTGAAGCAGAAACAAGTAGAAGGCTCAGCAGACAAGCAGAAAAACCGAAAAAAAAAGAGTGCTCAAGAAACTAAAGCAGAAACGAGTAGGAAGCTTTTCAGACAAGTGGAGCATCAACAGAATGTATATAATGAAGAGACAGAAGAAGATGCAAGTAGACGAAGGACACAATACTCAGCATCATCGAGAAACTCGAATAGAAGAATTAGACGAGGATGCCACTAAACGATGAGCGCAAGAAGCTTCATGTAATAGACAAGTTCGATCTGAAGAAACAGTGGCTATACAAGAAGACAGGCTTCGCATAAATACAGCGCAACATTCAAGTAGCACTCTTCTCAATGCAGAAAGATGTGAACTCGAAGTTTGCGTTAATCAACACAATGTCAGTTTAATGGAAGCTTGCTACGATCTCTGCAGTGGACTCGTCTTTCCAGAAGAAAAGAACACGGAAGATACGTGCACTGATGTAAAAACGGGAAAATTGCAGAAGTTGAAAGAAAATATCCAGAAGAATGGCGTAATTTAATGAATGGGAACCACTAATTTTCTCAAGATTCTTTTGCTAACATACGTACTTATAACTGTCTTCTTAGTTCTTAGTTTATCCTTGGATGCCAATATAGAAATGCCTACAGGTTCAGGCCCCTATTGTTTTAGAATTCATGGGGCCATATATCATCGAGCAAACCACCTTTATTCACCTCACCTTGATCAAGAACAGTATGCCCAGCTGTATGTTTCAGATTCGGATCAAGCCCTCAGGCTCAGAATGAATGTTCTTGGAAATGTTGCTCTGAATGCCGAACTGCTGACACAACTGGATGTAATTTAAGAAATGTGAATCCGTATGCAGAAGCCTACAAGATGCTGAAAAAAATCGGAAGAAGGAACTCTACGAGAGCAAAATGCTGAAACTGCTGCTGCTGTTCATATGTACGTCAAGGGCGAAAATATTGTTACAGAAGACCTCAGACGACATCACAACGCTCCAAAAGAAAATGAAATTCCAGTTGTTTTCAAGAGTGCACAAACAGAGATATTGTACTCGTAATATATGCAAAAGGTATTGGTCTCATTAACATCAGTACTTTAAATCCTAACTTGAAATCGATGATGTATGTAATTTTCTTTTCTCATGATGATCAAGGATTCAGAATTGGAGAGCAGACACAGAGTAGCAATTTTATATGAAACATTAGTACAACCCTATTTTGTATGACCGAAAATTGTTAATTGAGCTAAAATATTTCATATTGAAATGCTTTTATACATTTGCTTTTTAGATGAACATAGAACTTAAAATTTTCTGGCGGGCTTGCCCGCTAGTATTTTAATAACATGTGCTATGAAAGTGCTGGTTAAGTAAAACTGCTCTGCCTGATGCATATAATCAAGTATATCAAGTATTTCGTTTCATTAACTAATGCAGAATTATTCTTCCTGAATTTATTTTTTTAACAATTGTTTTAATACCTTTCAGACGGAATGCTTTACTTTTGTAGTTAATTTATGTCTAACTGACTTACAGTTAGACATAAATTAACTACAAAAGTAAAGCATTCCGTCTGAAAGTCTGAGTTCCGTCTGAGTTTTGAGTTAAAAATACATAACTACAAAATAATAGCAATAAGATCCATCTTTCTTTGCAGTCACAGCTTACAGACGCCTAGCGGCAGATTCCAAAAGCATACATTATGTGTATTTGACAATGTTGGTTGACAAGCTTTATTTAATTCCATAACCCGTAAACAAAAGCTAAATAGTCCAACCAAGAACATTTACATTTTTGATGTTATTGAGGTAGTAAGAGAGCATAGTGTCTAAACAATACAAAAGGTAGAAGAGAAATGCGCATTTATCCAATATGGCAGCCTGTTAAGAGAAAGGTTTTGGTTTAGGTTAGAAAGGTTTCAGTTTTCAGACTTTAGGTTCGAATTAACTACGTCATTAGCGTTACGCAAGCTCTGTAGCATAGATTAATCTATAATTGGAGCAGTGCAGGAAAGTTGTTATTATTTTTAGAATAAAGAGACGAAATACCCAAATGAAAAATGAGGAATTAAGAGACTATTCGTAAATTAAATTAAAGCTGATTTACATATTTTTTATTTTACTTATATAACACAGAAAGAAGAAAAGGTAACAAACAAAGAGGAAACAAAGAAAGAGGAAAAGATACTACATGAATGCTTTCTTATTCCAGTTTATATGAAACTTTTGCTTGAACTATGCATTCTGTAACACTATGAAGCAAGGATGTTTATTTTTTTATTGCCATTTGTGAGTTCTCTTGACTAGTATTCTTTATTTTCTTTCTAATGCAAACAAAAATTTAAAAATTTTACATTTGAAATTTCTTTTACATTTTCATTCAGAAATATGCTGTTTTCCTTTTGGTTTGGATTCTTAATTTGCATACTCTTAGTTTCGTACAAAATCCTATTCAGCTTGAAAAGGGAGGATGAGCTTCTAATAATAATATAAAAAAAGCTAATAAAAAAGGAAAATCTAAAAGATTTCACATTTTAAATTACGTCCAAAGGGACTTTTTTTTAACAGTTTGTGTGTTACCTTTCTTTATTAAATATCATGTTCTTTGCCCTTAAACCATAAAATTCAGTTCAAGAGCAATGTAGCAAAATAATTTTAAAATGAGCATATCTTTAGAATTTCTACACAGTCTCACGCGCTGGAGATCAAAATGTTTTTTCTGTACAGCGTTGCCATTGCTCGCTTTGAAACACTTGAGTTTGTTAATCAAAAATTCGTTAAAGTTTTACAAAATATGAAATCGATAATAAAAGAAATCCCAGATTTCAAATTTTGGCTTTAGATGCCCATATTTGGGTGGAAACGTTCAATATTTAAAATGCTACAGAGCTTGTCTGTCTGACGGCTCTAGTACCGTTATTTTATCACAATGCGAGAAACATACGTACATTTATGCAGATTTTTCATTATTTAATTTCTTTAAATGTAATAGAGGGCGATAATATTTGGTAGCAACAACTTGAAAAGTGAAACAACGCTTTTAGTGAATCAACGGAAATTGCCAAAACGAAATTAATAATCTTTATGGGCAAATTGCCCCTTTGGACTAATAATAATAATAAATCTGAAAGCTTTCAGATTTTACATTACGCCCAAAAAGGCGTTTTTTTAACGTTTTGTGGGTTACCTTTATTTATTAAATATCATGTTCTTCGCACTTAAACCATAACATTCAGTTCAACAGCAGTATCACAAAATAATTTTAAAATAAGCATATCTTTAGAATTTCCGATACACAGTCTCGCGCGCTGGATACCTATAATAAGACTAGAATATTTTTTCCTCCCCCCCCCTACTTTTTTTGTATACATAGGAAGGACGATATTTAATAGATGTTACTGCAAACCTCTAAAGATATTCAAAAGAACCAATTTCAAGTTTTAAAAAAAATATGAAACCGGCCTTTCATTATATTTGACGCTATATTCTAGCCCAAGGCGCGCTTCGCCTCTCGAACTGCGACCTCGCAAACACCTATCGGGTTCAATGAAAACTCGGGAAGATATTCGAACCGTTTTTGTGAGCAGTTGAGCGCGCGCGATCCCGCGGGTCAACCCCTCGCATTCCGAAGCAATTTCACCCTTTTCGATCATCGGGCACGTGACTGCCTTGCCAAACGACGCATCAGACGATCGCCTTCCGTCCATCTCGACAGCCTTTTAATGAGGTCTCGACCCTGTCGCTCACAGCCTGCGCCTCTTCGGCTTCTTTTCCAGGTGAACGCACGCTTCCCAAATAAT
>KK113231.1:88010-136181 GCA_000611955.2 Stegodyphus mimosarum
TTCTTAATAGTATTTATTACTCTCTGGATTACGTTTACTTAAAGAACGTAGTACCTAATATATAAATCTAGTAAACAAAATGCATTAATCTATTGCTTATATTACCTTTTAAATTTAATCGCAAACAGCAGGGTAGTAGAGGTTTAGAGCAAGTTTTGGAGAATGCCTTCAAAAGCTGTACGAGGATTTTTGATAACGTGAGGTGTAAACGTTCCCCCTTCATCAAGCATTTTACAAATATCAACTGCAGTTACTTCGCTTATATCTGTATTATGCGTTTGTTATTCATAAACACAGAAATCACAATTAAATCATACAATAACAATTCAAAGCCTCTTGACTCAATGCGGTTTCTTCTTCTTCTTTTTTTTTTCCAGAAAGTCGAAGACTTTTCCTGACTTGAAATCATGTTGGACAGATAGGACCTTATTCTACAGTTGTTATATTATGTTCCCTTCAAATGTTCCTTTAATTTGTTAATAAACCTTAAATTCAAGCTGTGTTTTTCTTTCACCGTAATATAGTTTCTATGAAAATGCATGTGATGCCAAACTTTAATATGTTAGGACCAGTAAATACATAATATATATTCTAAAAGTGTGACAGAAATATAAGTCTGTCGTCACGAAGATCTTAAGATATGAAAAACTTTTGTCAGCAAAAAAGGTAACAAGAGATTACACTTTCTCTAGAAACGTGCATGGGTCTCTCAGCTAAGCGATTAAATGACAGGAATGTGTCGGGAAAAAAAAAAAAAAAAACTTCTCTTTGACAAACAAGACACTTTACAAGACAAGACGTTGTTCATCTGTTATTCCCTCCACATTTCATACAGTAGACTGCTTTTTATCACTGACTTCCAACTGACATAGCAGCTTAGCTAAGGAATTAGTTTAATTTCTGATGAAATTGTTCTCACTCGAATAGATTTCTAACTATATACACTGCATTCTATATGTGTGCTATATGATTACCAATTAAGAACTTTATTTTTGTTACAAACGAAGCTTAATTTTCGTCATATAAGTCGTTCAGTGTAAACGTCCATATATTATCTTGTAAATTCCTTGTATTCCATTAGCATATAACGCAATTTACTCTAAAACAGAAATTCGCGGCAACAGAATGACAAAATGCTTGCTTACAAATTCTCTGTACGACACTGTCGTACTTCAAAAATGCCATATAAAGTGAATTGTGGTTTAAGCAAATATCGGTTGATATTCCAAACTTTTTCAGCCAAAATTTAGAATTTGGTAATTTTTTATCTGAAAAAAATTATTTATGTTACATTCGACTGATTTTTGAAGAATTCATAATAGGGTAAAAAGTGTTGAATATTAGCCCAGATATCCAACGGACCAGAATATTAATATAAACTACCTAAAGGACCTTTCTTTCTTGCTTTCAGATCAAAATTTTGCACTTTAGAAATAATATATAAAAACTAAGATTGTGTAAATTCAAACAGTATGACTGACTATCGTAAAATGAGGATTCAAAAAACCCCTATCATATGGAGGCCACACTAGTGGCCGAGTGGTTAAGACTACTAAATACTGGTATTTCGACATGGCTTGGGTGTAACGTGTAAAGCGAATACAAGCCAGTTTTCCTTTAGAAAGTTCTCCACGGAGGCATCCCTCCTCTTACGCAGATAGCCCTCCCGGCTTTGTGATATTCAAATAACCTAACCTAACCTAATCATAATACGCAAGGTTTCTAGCGCTTTATTTCCTTCAATATTGATTCTTGACATGTACTTCAACTTACAAATTTACTCAAATAAAGTAGAGAATTTTATGAAAACAGTTTTAATTCTGTATGTAGGGCAGTTTTGGGAATGTAAAATCTCCGTATAGAAAAGTTTCCCTGAAAGGTCCCAGTACAGAAAAATGATAAGACATAGTAAATTATTAGTAAAATATTAATATTTCACTAACTTATATTAAATAAATAAAATTAATAAAATACACCTATCCCTCTATTTCCTAGGAAGATAAGTTCCGCACAAAACCGTGTAAATCGGAATCTTGGATTTTGCTATGTAAAGCCGTATAAAACGAAAAACACATTAGATGTGCATAATTTAGTAATTTATTTACATAAAACAAAAGTAGGAGATCTTAAAATAAACAAAGTTAGACTTCGTTCATGAAATAACAAATATATTTAGGTAACAGAAATACGTATTTAATTTATTTTACATTAGGAAAATATAGGATCATTGCAAAAAATTATTATAAGTTTAATCACTGTCGTCACTCTCATGAACTATTAGTCTTTTCTTCTTGAATGGTATGATGTCACTTTCATCACTTGAGCGTTCTTCATAAGATTCTGCTTCAATAGTTGACGAATGAGGGAAGATCTGAGATTGACAAGACGTAGTAAGATCAGCAATTAACAATTGCCTAGGTTTTTTTTTTTTTTTTCTAAATCATTGCAAAACTCCTCATATTGATTTAAACACTTACTAAGCTCCCGTTGGAATCGGACAGCTCGTTCAACATTCGTGTCATATTGTAAAAAATAATTTCCTAATTTTCTTCTCAGTTCAAGTTCTACGCTGATGACTCTTGATGTGAACGCAACTGGTTCAGATCGTTCTTCATCAGAATCATTGTCTTCCTGTTTATTTGTTTCATGAATCATGTTAACTAACTCATCTTCATTTAATTCTTCATCAGCCATTATTTCTTCAATATCTGCCTGAGCTAAATCTCAAAACCTTCTGGTCCTACAATTTGGGTCAATTTTGTGGCCTGAAAATATTTCATGCTCTAATGGTAATCTATCCTTATCATCTTTTGCAGCGTCTGGCCATGTTGTTTTCCAGCATACGTTGAGCGTTCATTGTTTAATCTGAGTATATGACAGTCCAAAATGCTTAGCACAATCTAAGATTGTAAATGTCTTCCAAGCATTCATAAGAGTAAGAGATTCATCATTCTCCATTTGTTCTAAAATATACCCGAAGTTCTTTTTTTTTTTTTTTTGATATACAATGCCTTAAAAGTCAAAATTGTCCCTTGGTCTAACAGCTGTAAAAAGGAAGTAGTATTCTTTGGTAAAAGGACAGCTTCTACATTTTCGTGTTGTAAATCTTGAATATAACCAGCTGATTATCAATTAATAGAAGAGCCTTAAAAGGCAATCCCTTTTTACTTAAATAATTTTTGACATCTGGGACAGACATGTTATGAAACCATTCATTGAGAGCTATGGCAGTGACCCATACCTTCTTATTAGCCATCCAATAAACGAGAAGCTTATTTAAGTTTATTCCTTTAAATGAGCGTGGTGTCTTTTATTTGTTAACAACCAATGGATTCATAATATAATCGGCTGAAGCGTTGCAACAGAAAGGAACTGTTATACGACTTTTCGCTATTTTATGACCACTAGCTGATTTGCAAGCCTTAACTAAATAGGTTCTTTCAGGCATTTTTTTCCAGAACAACCCGGACTCGTCAGCATTAAGATCTGATCAGAAATGTAGGAATTGGCGGCAATGATTTCAGCAAATTTTACTGTTGTGCTGCATCCTAATCAGCGGATGCACTTTGTACTTTCAATATTAGGTTATGTAAAGAATGTCTTTGTTTAAATCTCTCAAACCAATCATGACCGGCGATAAACGATACCTTTTTTTCATCTGACGAAGTCGACGGAGACTGATTCTTAAGTCCTCTATAAATCCTTAAAGCTTTACTTGTAATAGAATTGATATCAATTGGAATCTGTTTTTGATTGTGGTCTTCTATCCATATCACTAATGCCTTTTTCATATTTTCTACTGCATCATCTCTTACTTATGAAATTGAGCTCTTACTGCTGCAAGTTCTCAGCTTTTTCTAATTATCCTTATTGTGGCTTCGTTCATGGAGTAAAATTTAGCAACATCTGTTACTCTTTCTCTATTATGTAGGCGATCTAATATTTTAATTTTTGTTTCTAAAGAAATAACTTTTTATTTGATTTTTTTCAAATCTTTTGTCATTATAAAAACTTTAAAAAATTTACGTAAATAATAAAAATGCCACAAAAAATATAAATGTTGAAAACTTACCAATAAACATACAAATATGTAGATGAAAATTATGTAAGCTTTGCTGCTAAAATACTGATACTGCATCACATGAACCAAATAGCTTTACTGTTGAGAAACACATATACATACTACAGGGAGTTCTCTTTTACAGCACGGGGAATCCCCATCCTTGTTGTTGCCACCGGTGTTACCAAAGGAATGAGAATCAAAAATGACTTCAAATATATCTATTTGCGTATATGCAGCCGAATATACATTTTTACCAAATTTTTTAAATCCGTTAATTTTTAAGCCGTGTAAAACCGAAATCGTGTAAAACGTGTACCGTGTAAATTGAGGGATAGGTGTATTGTTTATGCTTTAATAAACGGAAAACAGAAACTCAATGTTTCTAGAAATAGATTTGCAGTGATATGCGATTTATTATCAAAATATTCACTGTGCTTTAATGAATTAAATATAGGAGATCAATATTTTCAGTTAATACTCGTAGCTATGCAGTGACATATTCAATTTCTTTCTGGTGGGACCAGACACAAATTCAACAATACATACTGCTTTACCCAATTCGGCACCACTAATTAAAAGAATCACTAATTTCGTTTCGCAGTTACTCCTTAAATTTGGATGAAAATCTTAAAACTTCGCTAAGTATAGGCATCGAGAATTCACTTAAATCATTAATTTTGTTTTCGAATCTCAGCGGATTTTTATGCTAAGGTTTGGAGCTTTATTTTGGTATACTAACAAAAGCTGGATGAATATTTAGATAACCACAAACTTTGCTTCAGTGGACCGTAGAAAAATTTTCGTTTGTGACAGCCGAATCTTTCCAACCAAGTTCTGAAACTGTTTTCTGGGATAGTCTAGTTATTCTGAGTTCTAGTTATTCTGAAGTCTATTATTCTATTATTATATATTATGCAGGAAAACGCTTACTTAGGTCAATATTTGCGGGAAAAAGATATGTAGGCCACTTTCGAATATCCCGTATAAATATCTCCTTCCATATTTAAAGTGCATTTAAAATTTTAATATTCGACAATTAGACATTTTTAAAACTGCAAGTAATATATCGTATTGCGAAATTTATTTCAGTTTAAATTTGGCGCTTTTCATTACCCTGTTTCTCATAACATATCTGATAAAACATTTGATAACGCTTTACCTCATTTCTCTTTCTTAATTTACTTTCAGTTTTGTTTCGTAAAATATTCAAACAAATATCTTATTAATTTATATGATGGTTAGTTTATTTCTCTTCCCATGCCGTAATGAACTGTGATTAAGTCTTTAATATTACACCCGGGTATTTTAAAAAGAATTGTTGCATTTAAAAGATATGAATGGATATTGAAATATCGAAATGTTATTCGGACATAAATTCATGACTATTTAAAACTGGGAAAGGCATGATAGTATTGCAGCAATCACAAAAAAGTTATTACTACTGTTAATAGGTTGTGGAACGGTCATAATGTCTAATGCATTCTGTTACACGTTGCGATAGGGAGTCCTGGAAGTTCCTAACGCAGAGCTGCATTACTTTTTCTCATGCAGATCAGGCTCTGTATTGTTGCCTTTGCATTGACCATTCGTTTTCATGCAGGTTTACAATGGGATCCTTCTTGAATGCGTCTAACTGTTCAAGCTGCTGTCGAATTCACCTTAGAAGTTTAGTGCACTTCGAACAGATGATACCAACACAACTCTACTCAAATTAAAAACTACCCACATCAGGGCAACCTTTCATAATGTAACAAGTAGGATGTTAAGCCTTGTTCTTGCTGACATCATTTGTGACGATGAACGTGAAACTTGAATCATTTTTATTTCTAACAGTGAGGGTTGATTTCATTCAAATAGATTGCTTCTTTGTAGGTGCTTTTTTCCTGCATGATGATTGTGCAAGAGTTGAAACATTATCTCACAGCTACTACTCCTACGTTTTTAAATAGCGTCAGCAACAAAGTATTACAGCGCAGAAAGCAATAATAATTTGTGATACTAGCGAGTACTGGCATATGATCTGAAGACAGTGATCACTTCAGGAGTCAACGGAATATTTATGGTTGTAAGAAATAAGATAAGTCCAAAACGTTGTATTTCCTGTTCAAGGAACAAACACGTAAATAGGGTTATTTTCAAAAATAGGAGTGCATTTATATTTTTCGGAGAACGTAAAATGTGCTAATTTCTTATAATTTAGAACGTTAAGATGATTCCTCACATAAATTCCTTGACGTATACTATTACCTATATCCGCTCTTTCTTTGAGGGCTAAACTTAAATTACAAATGTTGCTAAAAAATTAGCAGAATATGTATTTTTTAATTAGCGAGTTTTCAGTGCTGATTGCTAAATTACCTACGCCTCTAGCAATGACCTGATGTAAATGAGGTGTCTTCTTTACAAGCTTTGGTCAGAATATGCTATAGTTATAAATATCCTCAAGCAATTTTTCAGATTCTACCATCTGATTACAGCTTTATATGGCCTGATTATAATTTTGACTGCCAAATAATATATCTTAACAACTGCTTAAACTTTGATATACTATGACAGAAAGCTTGCTGCCAGTAATTATTATTGTTATTATTATTTTATCAGTTCGTAGGATCAATTTACGCTGGGTTCTAGAAATCGAAACGTCTTTTGGCATATTTTGCTGTACAGCGTTAGTTGTTTTCATTTGCTTTCAAAATAGCGATGCTCTCTTTACGCTTTACGTATCAAACAGAGTATGCTCTCGATAATCTCATTAATAAAAAATTAGTTGGTTCAAGCAGCTTTGAAAATTTTAATTCCAGAATCAATTTTTCTTTTCTTGAATGAATTTGCTAAAACTCTTATAAGGTGCAATCCGCTTCAATAAAAAATATCTCCTGCAGAATAAGTAAAAAACTGTGGTGTTTAATTACGACAGGCAAGTCTGAAAGAAAGCCTTCAACTGAAAATATCAATTGATAATGAAAAGTTAAGTAGAATGATTATGACTTCCTTAGCATCTTCCCTTTGATTTTAAGGTAAATGCACATTATAATATTTCATCCAATCAATTAAACTCGAAATTTTAAAATTTAAATGCTTATGCAGGATAAAGCTCAAATTAGGCAGTCCCTCAGTTGACAAATTAAAAGATAATTTTATTGGCGAAAAGTCTTACTATTGTTGCGTTAGTACGGGTTAGTAATAGACTGAATGCACACATATTTGATAACAGCTTGATAAAATGTACAGGGGTTAGCATAAATAATTCATTCGTTTTGAAGAGGCTATATTTTCAAAAGTACTTTACGTACACACATGAAAGATATATGAAAAGAACCACACTCACTAAGTTTATACACCCTCTACAAATATTCAGTATGTGCCCCCCCCCGGTGACACGACACACGTCTGGACGATAATCGAGCGCATTCCACATATTTTGTAGCATTGTTGTTGTCTAAATGTTCGTCCTGTCAATTGACCAGATGTTCGGAATTCATAAAAAATTTGGTCTTACCAGTTATTCAGATTTTGCTAAATAATGTGTCAACAGAGGAGTTCTTAGATACAGGGGCGCAAGCAAATTCTATTTCTGAAAATGTTAAAAGATACCGACTATTTAGTGTACAAAATACCAAAGTCATTGCTATTCGAGGGAAACATTACTCGTGTATAGAAAGCTACATTTAATTCCAAATTAAAAATGAGAACCAAAAGACTATATTTTTTATTGTCCTCGATGATCTTAGAAATAAATTTCCTTAAAATAGACGGAGCTGAAATAAATTTCCAGGACGAAAAGTCGAAACTGCAAATTCAAGCCAAGCCGGAGGAAGCAATGCAACCACCGGTAATTTTATTTTGTGAGCCTTTGCTAAATTCTCTTATTTCCACTCGCATTTCCTCGCCAGGATGTAAATAAAATAGTGTGAACAAGAGTATTTAAACTATTGGGGCGAAGTTAGACAGAGAACGATTTCTTTATTATGAGCGCCCGTTTGTTAGTTTCTACTATCTGTTAATTGCACGCATCTTTGAATATCATCCCGGTGTTCTGAGTCAACCTGCTAGTTTAAATTGAATTGCGCAGTCTCCCACTACTCTTTATACACAGCGTTACATTATCTTTTAAATTATTACCGCAAGTGGTTGGTGTTTTGTTTGTAAGCACGTAAGTCCGCGTCATCTGTTCAAAAGTGTATGATCAATAAAAGGGTTGTTATTCCTTTTCCCTGGTTGTGTTCATTTTCACGCCTGTGCGAGAATTCGTAAGGTACAACACTTAAGTAGATCTATTTAAATTTTATGGTAGCCAAGAACTAGATCCTACAAGCCAACTGGGCTGATCTCTTAAAGGATGCCAAAAATATTGGAGTCGAGTCTTTCCTTAGCTGTAATGTACTGTTTCATTAGCTTTAAATATATTCACTAATAATACTTTTGTGATCTGCTCAAGGAATTAAAATCTGTATTCATGGTTCTGATAATAATTATTCCAAGAATTTAAGATTTCACCTCCATGCCGAAAATTTGAATATTGTAATCTTCATAAAGCATCAACATGTACATCAAATAGATAGTAATTACTATAAAATCATTAATGTTTGTGAAGAGAAAAGATTGTCACTTCTGAGTTTGGCTATGGAAGAAAATAGAAAAAAAAGTCAGTTCAAAAATAATATATTTTATTGTGTGCTTTATAATAAAATTGAGTACAAAACTGGTACAATAATGATAAAATATTAAACGCATTTCTATCACATATAAAGGTTTGTACACAATGCCATACCCATCCAAAATGATTCATCACTATCACTTTATATGTACAAACTTAATTTATTGCAAAATTACTGCATACAATGCAAAATATTTTCATAATAAAAATTCATAGCACCATGAATTTGATCGTTATATGTAGGATAGTATAATACTTTTCTAGCATATCGACACAGTTCTAGATAATCTCAAGCAGTTGGCCACAAAGTTTTATAAAGATTGGATGAGCTTTCTCTATAATTTATACATTATAGAATAAATTAATAAATATTCACTTCTAACCTTATCAAGTATCCTCAGTTAAAGTTATGATTGTTCTGGTGCACACATATTAAAGCCATTACGAAAAGAAAAGTAGTTTAATTATAACTTTTACCGACACACAATGATAAATTAAGTTTCCCCAGAAATATTTCATTTCTTTCTTCATATATATAGCGAATATTTGAAGCTATTTTCAAGTATCAGTGACTGCTTGGTGAATTCATAATGAAGATGAAGAAGTTAAAAAAAAAAACTAGCATGATTCAGTTTGATACTTCAAGAAAACGCGGACTGGACATTGGTAAAAGCAAAGGTTTTACTATAAGGATAAAATCTTTTGAGTAAAACCTTCCGCTCGTTTACAGCAATTAAAACAAGTTTAAACAAGAAAAGAGTAGATGAATGGGAAGTTTTATACGATTCTCGTAGCTACCGACTAAGATCTTACTTGATAAAGTCAACCAATCGAAGTCTGGATTCAACTCCTTGCTGAAGAAGGGAGGGGGCATATAATTTTGGAATAATATTTCAGCTAAGGTGCGAAAATTATAGATCAGCTTTGTATGGATTTAATTATTGAAAGACAGTTTACCAAAAAAGCTAAAGCAATATGCCGAAAGGCAGATTATATGAGAAATTATCAACGATGATTCCATTTTCACATACAAAAAAAGTACCATCAGACTTCTGAAATGAAACGAAACTTTTATCTACACAATATTTCAAAGCTAATATATCATAACTATTATCTTGCGTTTATAATTTTGCTTTGTTTACTTTCGTTCCACTGCCCTAGCTCCCAATCACTGATTCTTTTTTAAATAACTGAGCAAGTTCATTAACAATTTTTGTATATCATTTGGCACACTTTTAAATCGTTTGACACTGAATATTATAGAATTTTAAAAACCATAAATCAACAAGAAATATTTGGCATAAATTTACATTAAACTTTTTTCAGAAATGCTAGTCGCCCTATATAAGTATAGTAATGTACAAAACTTATAAGGAACTATGCGTTTTATTTAATGACCAAATATGAAATAACAGTAATATATACACAAAAGAAGTGTATATGCATTTATGATACCTGGGAGGTAATAATGGCACATTCTGGAAATTAGAATCGTTAAATTTTTCCTTATTGAATTTAACACTATATATATATATATATACTATATACTTATATCCAATATCGAAAAAAAAATATGAACATTAATCAAAAATAACAATGCATGGAATTAAAAATTTATATTAAATGGCACTTATGAAAGTTTATATAGGGGACTTTGCCAAAACTAAAAAATCCCATTCGTTGTTTTCTGGCATTATTTTGTCTACTATGCTTTATGATTGGCTGCATTTCTAACGTAATATAAGAAAAAAAAAATTATTTTTATAAAAGAACGTAATCAGAATTCACTTTCCTTTTCTTTTTAATTTTTATGATTAAAAACAAAACAAAAGTAAAATTTTTAAATATTTAGTAACTTTATTAAAAATTAGTTTTACTTTTGATGTTGATTCAAGAATCCATTGATTTGAAAAACATCAAAAGAGAAATAATGAAACAAAATTCCAAACTTAAGAATGAGAAATGAGTTAGGAAGTTTTAGAGGATGAATTCATTTAGCGTTACAAGAACGCTCACAGCCTTAAAAAATTTCATTCTCTGAAAAACGTTTTATGCATTGATCACATTAAGAGCTGTTGGACTATGTCATTTCACAGTCTAACTAGCATATCTAAGCTACCTTTTTAAAATTTTTCTTGCTTAAAAACGACAACAATAATATAATATATACATTCAAGAGGAAAAGATTCAACCGTAATTGTATAATAACTGCATAATTAATGCACATCTCTTATTAAAAACATTGTAAAATTCTCAGATGTCACCAAGGTTGGCAAGCATTTGGGGGGGGGGTGAGAAGCTTCTGATCGAGACTACATTTCTCGACCACTGTTAAAAATATGCTGTAATTTTCAATAAAATTTCCCTAAATAACAGCTTGGGAGAGAAAAAAATTAAAACTGTTTGGCAAATTACTGGTAAAATTTATATATATCAAGAAAACATTATATTAATAAAAACGATTCAGATCTGCAAAACTATTATATAACCTTAATATTATATTTTATTTTAAATAATTAAAAAACAAATTAATAATTTTTATCATAAAAAATTAGCAAACAATTTCCGCAGAAATTGTTCTGAAATAAAGAACAAAAAAATAAGAATATTAATAAACAAAAAACGAAAGCAATTATATTTCTTTTCAGTCACATTTTTGGACTGGATTGGGTGTTTGATAAAGCACGTGGGGGTCCACCAAAAGTGGGATGGATATCGATTCCAAATCTAACTAAATATAATTAATGTATGAACAGCCTCTCACGCATAAATTCATTGCCATTTTGCTACCTTTTTCTTTAAAAGATGCGTACATATCACTGGAGTCTTTTATGAACCAGTAAGACATGCATACCGTACATAGTTTTCGAATCACATTTCTATGTAAAAGTAAATTATACAATTTTGTTTTCATTCAGCATATGTGTGGCACAGATGTGTTAATAGATTTTTAACACTGTATACTTTACAGGCAAAATTTCAATGCCCATAGTTTGCAAGCTATTTGACTTTCCGACACATTTAGCCCAACCGCATGTTTTTCCCATTTGATTGACCATATCTGTACATTTATTAACCATACTGTGACAAAATACATACATATTATATTTACAATAAAAACAGAAAAGTCCAGAGACAGCTTCAAGTTTCACGTCTCCAATACTGTTCAGAGAAAGAAGTCCATCACCCGTTCGATCACCAGAGCCCCAATCAATGCACGGCATGTCACAGGTGGATGTACGCCACTCCACTGAAGTAAGATCGGGCTTGTATGTTGGAAAAGACATACCATCGGCCGGATAAATTTCAAAGAAGAGATCCTCAGAATTATTTTAAATGAAACTCTTTCATAGTCTCATTAATTAGTTCACTTGATCTTCGGCAGATGTCGCTTCATGTGCAAGGCTAAGTGGTCAGAGCGAGCGAAGGAGCGGTCGCACACTTTGCACTTGAAGGGCTTCGCTCCCGTATGTTTCCGGAAATGTCGTGTCAGTTCGTCGGAACGAGCAAAGCGCCAGTCACATTTATCCCATGAACATCTGTACGGCTTCTCGCCTGTAAATCAAAAAAAGGAAAATTTTTAATCATTTATCCAAATATAAATATGGCAGTTATTTGAACAACTTGTCTAGTTCTAGAAATGGTATACACCACTTAAAAAGGTACTGTCTAAAAAAGTGCAGATATTTTCCCGGACAGTTAAATTTATATAATGAAAAGACACCTTATCCATATAAGTTTACAAATTTTACCAGAAATTCTATTTTATCCCAATAAAAGATTTCTGATGCTATGTTTATTGTTAATGAAACATGGAATGCGTCAAAATATTTTAAAAAATAGGCTTGTAGCCATTACCACAATGCATTTTGTATGCAGTTTATTGCTGCACTAAGTTGGGGGGATCTCATGTGCCGTGCATTCAAATGACTCATTTCTTCTAAATGAAAGGCTGAATGATAAAATCATCTTTAGTAAAAAGTAGTACAAAACCCTGGTTCAGATGTTGGAAAAAATAAAAAGACGGCCCACCCAAGAAAAAGCCTGCTTCTATAACATCCCCAGTGATTTTTGCATATACAAGTTATTGAACAAGGCTATATTCCTTTAGCTGTAGTCTGGTAGACACTGGTTGACGATATTTTCTAAGCAGGACTTTGTTACAATTTGCAACATATTTTAACGGTTCCTTCGAGACAAACATTCTGAGCAAATCTGCTATAGAGCAAGAGTGGCCAACTTATATATATATATTACTTTATATAATATATATATATATATATTACCGACGTTTTTCTTTAACATGTCCTGCGATTTACCTAAAAATCTTGTAATTTAACTTACGCGTACTTGTGTCTTGTATAAATGACAGTGGGAAAGGGGTTAAAGCAGCATGATATTTGGTGTGCCAATAATTGACACTGGAGAAGCGGTTAAGCAAGCATGATAGTTTATTAATAATATTTATTAATTCAAAACTAGCCACAGAAAAAATGCATATTAAATTTTTGTTATCTTATTATTAACGGGAAATCTGCGTCTGTATGTCTCCAACCAAGCATTCATAATTTAGTATGTATCTGGACAAAGATAATATGAATCTCCAGGATGGAGATCAATAAGTAGGGAACGATATTAAATCTTCGTTGGCTTTATACGCCCATTCTAGTAAGTATGTAGATCCAAAACCCACTAAATTTGGTGATATCGGGATACCTTATGGATAGACGTACAGGTAGGCCTAGTACAACGCCATACCTTTACAACGCGTTTTCGCTCCAACGCGGTTGGAAAAAAGCGAAAATTTTCTTACAGTGCGGATTAAGGAATCATAGCGACTTTTAAATCATATTATGTCCGTAAATCATTTTAATTAATTTTGGAGAAAGTAGTTTCTATAGATATTTCAGTCAGAGAAGTTGGGAAACAATTTTCAATTTTAAACTGTGAAGACATTATCGGCTTGTTCCTAAAAGAAATACGCCAGTCAACTGTAAATACTTCCTGGAAAGCTTTATTACCGGAAATGGTCAGTCAAGAAAATGCTCTTGAGTCAATTCAGCTTGAATATAATAACACAGTAAGCCTTGCACACGAAACAGGAGGCGATGGATCCACTGAAATAACTGCTGATGATATTCTAAGAATTAGTTAAGGAAAATGATATAAACGAAGCAGATTTGGTGACAGTTATATCCGAAACATTAGCTACTGAAGACACTTCTGAAAATCTTTTCAATGAAGAAACCAAACACTTCACTCAGAAAGGCATAGAAAAATGTTTGGATATGGTGAAACAGATGGAATCGTACTTTTTAGAGAGCGATCCTCAGCCGGAGAGAGCGGAAATATTTAAAAGAAATCTTCAAAACTGCTTATCTACCTATCAAGAAATTTAAAAAGATCTGCAAAGCAAGAGCAAAACAATCTCTAATGACAGATTTTTTAAAACCCAAACCTAGCGGAAATGCAATGGAACTTGTCGATGAAACAAGTTCAGACCGTGCACCAAGGTCAGTCAAACGTTCTCCAACAGCTATAATAGGTGACGATGAGGTATAAATCTGTGAGTATAACATTATATTTCTTTTTGATTTTGACTTGAAATCATAACCTTTTTAGTTTTTATATGATGTTGACTTTTATTTTTATTTTTTTAAGAAATGTTTGTATGCATATAAATTTAAAAAATGATGAAAATGTTACACCATAAGAAAAGAAAGAAGAAAAAAGAAAGAAGATTCATAAGAAGAAAGTTTTTTCTCTTTTTAGAATCGAATCCCAATTTTTGTATCAAGTTAATATCTCCTACAATGCGTTTTCCCACAACGCGGCATTTTCAAGGAATGCATCTACAGCGTTGTAAGATGCCTACCTGTATTTCCAAAGAGTTTTTCTTCCTCAAGTTTTCTCGCTTGTAAAGTTTATATCATTTTTTAAAGCTATAATTTCATTTCTTGCCCTCTTTTTCTCACCATTAAATGTGTCAGAAATTTCAGAGGCAGTATCTTTCACATTTAAAGCCTCTTCAGAAGACAAAGACCGATACCGCACCATAACTTTTTCATGAAATTTAACCTCACACATGAAATCTAACCTCAGAGCCTTCAAAATCACCTTTTAAATATATGCAGCATAGTTTCTAAAGTTATAATTATTATTTTGATGTTTTTTATAGATGATAGGACAGACATATCTGGCAAGTGATTCAAGTTGTTTTGTTCAAAATGTTTTATTAGCATATAAGGTATTTCTCCCGCCTTCTAAGCCTTCTTGGTGTAATGGTCAGCACACTCGGCGCGTATTCGAGAGGTCCGTGTCCTGGCGAGGGTACTGCACATTTTCTGTCTTCCTGCTTCAAAATTGACATATGACTCTACAATGGCACCCGAACTAAAAAAGATGGTGGATGATAATGCTCCACCACCAGGATTTGGAGATTGGGTTCCCTAATCTCAGTCGTCCTTTAAAATGGGGTATAGAAGGTATTTCTCCCACCTTCTTAGCATAACTTCGTGGTGTAATGATCAGCACACTAGGCGCGTATTCGAGAGGTCCGAGGTTCGAGTCCCGGCGAGGGTATTGCTCATTTATCATATCTCCTGCTTCGAAATAACCTAATGCCTCTACAAGTATAATAAATTTTGTTTTGTAAGCATAAATGCTACTTATCATTACAACTACAGTTTTGATATTTCCTTGCAATACTAAATTTAAATCACTTAATTTTGATGCAAAATCTGTAACAAACGCTAAATCACTGTCCTAAATTCCATAACTTAAGTTTCCGTATTCTTGATCTTGCTCTTCGAGAAAAAATATTATCTCACTTAATAAATCACAAAATCGTTGCAGGAATTTACTCTTACTTAGCCACCTTTACATGAACCTAAGAAATAATGGGCATGTAATAATAATTCTTGCCATTTTTCAGTATGCTGTAGCTGAAAGAGAAGCGATTTGAGGGGACTTCCTCGAATGGGATTAAAAATTTTGAAAGCTATGCCCGTTATTTCTTTTGTATTTAATCTTTAGCTGGCTAATATTTGTTGGTGAATTATATAATGCTAGTTCGGAAACTTGGGAATTCGCCATCATTTTGGCATAGAGTTTTAAATCTGTTTATGAGGCCTATCATTGCCGCCGCTCCGTCTGTTGTTACTGAAACTGAGTTAAAAAGTGGTAGTTTCAAATTTATGAGAAATCTTTTAACAGTTGAATATATCTACACCTCTTTCTTTCAAAGAAATCAGCAATATTTAAAATTCATATGAATAAAAATAAGCAATTATGCAATTCACTTATATCTGTCAAGTTATCAAATTCAAAAGGAAAAATATTAGTGTTGTTATACTATAAGGTATTTCTCTCACCTTCTTGGCATGCTTTCGTGGTGTGGTGGTTAGCACGCTCGGCGCGTATTCGAGAGGTCCGTGGCCCGAGTCCCGGCGAAGGCACTGCTCTTTTTTCTGTCTCCTTTTTCGAAATAACCTAATGTCTCTATAATGCAACTGTTCTCTTATATTTTCACTCATTTTCTAAATGCGCCGCATCACAGTATTTCGAGTCAATTGTAGGTCTTTAAAATTTCAGTCGGGTTTTTAAAATCATTGAAAACTGAATCTGATATTTCCAAGAAAGTTTCTTTTACAAATTCCTCGTCCGAAAATAGTTTTGCGATTTTTGGCTAACATATGGCATACTTTGAACAATGCAATAATCACCATAAGTGAGCTTTGGGCTTTTTAAAAACATTCGAGTTCTTAATTGAGCCTTAAGATTCTTAATTATATTTTTTCTTAAGACCCTTATTTTGTGGATAATCCCAAGTTGCGATTGATGTTGATTGATTGTATGTTGAAATCATCTCCTGCTTGCTATGATCGAACAAAAATCATTTCGCGTTCGATCGGTCAGTTGCATACTTTATATCAGTGATTCTGAACCTTTTTTTTTTTTATGTTTGTTTGTTTGTTTTGTTTCGCGGCACACTTTTAACGATTTCAAAATTTGACGGCACGCAGAGAAAAAGATGCGTTTAGAAGTTGTTTATTTACCTATAATACATTGTGTAGAATAGTTTATAATAATAATTTTAAATGTAAAATAAAATAATATGCAGTACAAAAACAGCAGTACGTTTATTAAGGGATTAATTACAAATTAATAATAAGAATACTGTTAATGAGAAATTTGAGCTTGATGTTTTTTTTTTTTTTTGGATAATTTCATTTATATTTGGTTGTAAAAATGGCGATGCTACTCTCAGATCGTCTTGTACATTTAACAGTCGCGATCTTTTATTCGTTTTTATGTTGGTTAATACTGAAAATCAGATTGAAATAAGATGCAGAAAATTGTAACAATATTTTTAAAGCTTTTTTGGCCATCATGGGATAATCGCATCTAATGTTAATCAAAAATGAATTAACTGATTCTTCCCAATATTTTAAAATTAAATCTCGATTATTAGAAAGCGAAATTATTTCTTCTTCTTCATTCAAAATTAATTCAAATACATAAGTATTCCTTATCAAATGAATTACGAAACCAATCTTTTTATATATATATATAAATTTGAGAAATAATGAATAATTCTCTCCTCTAATGTTGTCAAATGGTCAATAACAATTTTAAGAATAATTTTATTAAAACCTTTTGGGACTGACTCAAACTTTTTCAAATTGCCTTCCTGAGCTTTATTCTTTGATAAAGTTATTTGTTTTTGGAATCTCGCCAGTTTTTTGGTCGAGTTTAATACATTTTCTTTCGGATCTTCTGTTAAATAAACGATTAAGCAAGCCTCGAAAATATAACTTTCCCTGAAAATGCTTCGCTTCATAAACAATTTTTCTGATCGATCTAATTGCGGAAACTAAAAAACTAAATAAAAATAAGAAATGTTGTCATGGCCTTGATACGAGTGAAATAATCTACGTGACCTGTGCACAAAGTCGCCGTTAGAGGGCGTGGAAACAAAAGACATGTGGCCCATGTTTTCTTTTGACACACTTGATAAAAAACAGCCCAGTTGTCGCGCGCATTTGAAACCCCAAACCATCGAGAAATCCGATGTATCCGATTTTCTTCCCACCCCACCCCATAAACGGAGTCTATAAACTGTTTATTTTGCTCATTGCGACTCCTTCTTTTAGGTTTTTGAAGAAAAGGGTTCTTAAATTGGACACGAAGACTATGGCAGATGGCTATGTGAGCAAAATACGTGCTTTAAGTCAATTAAAATGAGTTTTCATCTCTCAATAATACTGAGTAAATTATTCCCATATCCGTCATAAAAATCTCAAAAGAAAATTTTATAACGTACTATAACATCTTGTAATCAATACAATAGGGAAAATTGTAATTACTTTTTTAAAATATTATTTCTTCTGATATCTCAACATAAAAAATTAATTCCATTTTTGTATAAATTATCTGCTGTTAAATATGCAAATCATTATTGGTTAATTAATTTTGGAGGTAATGAAAAAATGTGTTATTTTTTTAAATAGTTCCATATAGTTTTATTTATTATCGGGATGACTTATTACTAAAGGTGGATTTATGGGACTACGCAGGTCGCAATCGCGAGACACCCCGTTTTCGAAAAGGCCCCCATACCAAAGAATATGTATTGTTATGTGGGCACAGACGTTCTTTGCCCATACTACATTCCAAAAGTTCAGTGGGCTGGGCCTCCCATTTAAAAATCCTGCCAGTGTCTGTAATCACGAGCTTAAAAAGTTAAAACACTGAACTCTTGATAATTTTTTCCAGGTTCATTTCGGGAGGCATATTGAGCTGGTTTCATATATCGTCAGTGGTATGAATTCATGAAATCTGTCCCCCATACCTTATAGAGCGCGAAGGATTGCCTATTTGATTATAATAACTAACAGCAAACAACAAAATACTTATTATTCTTACAAAATTTACATATATGATGTCTGAAATCAATGACTACCGGCTTTATATTTTCATATAGTAATCCTACACTCAGTTCTCACAAAAATAAGATACAGAACTTTAGGAAACTAGTTTCTACTCTACTTATACAGGCTAGGTAGGATCTGTAAATAATACGTTATATCTTTTTATATACGATCCCGTTGAGCAAAAAATCCAACCCTAAAATATTAATCATGCTTTAAGACATTAAATACGAAATGTTCCATATTGTAAAACGTAAGTGTAAAATCGCGCTGTGATGTAAGAAATAAATAGCTTCCTAGAGCCAGCTAATCAGCATATAATGAATTCTCTTTTATACAAGACATGCCTATCAATCACAAAACAAGCAGCTTTTGTTTTGCAATTTTTCCTCAAATGTGGTGAAAATCTAGTGAAATTATTTAAGAATAGATGTTAATTTAAGTCAATAAATTCGTCGGGAATAATTTTGCCAATTTCGCACATAAAGGGTATCTAAGTTTTTGTGTGTAACTTATTAAAGCATTTTACTCACCGGAGTGTTCTATCTACGGAGACTACAGATGAACAAATAACTAATTTTTTTTTTTTAATTTTATATTTACGGAATTCTCTCGTCTTAACTCTGGAAGTGTTTTCATAAAATTATGCTTCTTAGTCCAAAAGGACTACAATTTCGAAACACGATTTTGCGTCGTCCACTGTAAATACGTTGCTTGGCTTCTCATTCGTATCTGTTGCCATTCGGCAAAATGATAATTATAATTCAAGTTGAATTTACTATTCAATTAATTATCATTTTATATTAGATACTTATAGTTCAAACCGAATCTGTCTGTTATTGATAACAAATTAAGCTACTTAAAAGCAACAGATGAATTTAAAATAGTATTATTATAATTATTATTATTTATCTTTCGATCGGACCGATTTAAATAAAAAAATGCATTTAATTTATGATACATCAATTAAAAACATTAAATATTTTTACAGAATTGCATTATATAGTAGCATTACTATGTAAGTCTATATATATATTCATCTGGTATCCGATAAGATGTTTGTCTGACATTTTAAAGAGTCCTTTTGGTCAACCGCGTTAAAATCTGAACCCTTTCAATTTCTCTCTCCCCGAGAAATTTGGAATTGGAGATACATGTCTAGGATTAATATTTGAAGATCAACATTTATGTAGAATCAATATTTAAGCTTGTACGTAACTTTTCTTAACATTCCGTTCAACGCTAGTGAACAAACATTCTGTCACGGGATAGAAATGTTTATTTCTACATTATCACAGAATAAGTAAGTATATCTTCGTGTATAGTGATTTCAGATACGCACGCAGAATATTGCAATCATCAACAATTTTGGAATGACGTCGGTTGTTGATGTTATGTGGTAATATGTAAATGTTTATCTGGTTACATTAAAAGTTTAAATTGTAAGTGTTGGTGAGATGAAGCTCTAAGTTATGAGGAGCGTTTATTTATTATTGGGAGCTTATTCCATGTTTCAGCTCCAGTTTTCTTTCTCGATTCTCAGTAAATGTACAAATCTGAGTTCATTCCTCACCACAGGTAACAGTTCGCTTTACTAACACTAGTTCACATTTTCATTGCGGAAGAAACTTTTGAAACCCCCATTTCAAATTTAGGAATTTAGTATGTAAAATGTATTTGAAGCATTTGTCGTTTTACTAAACAATCATTATTTTTTTTGGGCCTTTAATAAAATATATGTACATATATACAGGAAGGGAAAATTAAAGGAATAAATAATGCTTGCTTACAATATCGTCTATTCACAGAAAGAATTTAAACGAGATTTTCTTATTTGAATTTATGCAGTCTCATCTAAACAGCGGTTAGGCTTATTTGAATACGACAAAGCACACGAGGGCTATTTGCCTAGGAAAATAGATGCCCCCATGGTGGACTTTCTAAAAGAATCAGGTTCATATTCATATTACACATGGGGGAAACCACGAAAACCAATTATGTGGTTCACTCGTTCCGCCTGGTATGGAATTCGGATCGAACTGCCTGGATTTAGCGACCTTAACTACTCGTCCATTCATGAGTCTAGGTTAGGTTAGGTTGGGTTATTTGAGTGAAGCAGAGGAACTCGAGGGCTATCTGCATATGGGAAGGGATGCCTTCATGGAGGTCACTTTAATGGAAACTGTGTCGTATCCACGTTACATACAGGAAAAACCATGAAAGTCAACCATACAGCCAGCCGGTCCGCCGAGATTCGATTCCAGGTATAATTACCAATGCTAAGTGACTTTCCGTCGGCCACTGGTGGACTGCATGGGTCTAGAAAAAAAGCAATATCGTTCTTTTTGGTTCAGTACATATCTACAGGCAGTTTTATTGCAAAGAAACATATGTCAGATACGATACCCGTAAATTATTTCTTATTTGCCAATGTTTAACAGGCACCATTGTGAATGAATTTCAGATGTTTAGAAAAATGTAATGACGGAGTTTAAGAACATTCCAATAAATGTTTCCTGTATAAACATCCTTAAGCCTCATGAACATGTCAATACAAACCGTGCTATTAAAAAAACTGCATGTAAAAGGAAAAGCGAAGATCAAATAGTATTCTTTTTATCTTAACCATTCAGTCCTAAAACTTCGTAGATGCACTGTTCATCCTTAATTCACAAAAACGTCAAAATATAAGCTTCATAAAAATTAAACTGTTATACGTTTCCCTCAAATATATGATAATGTTTAGAAATGGGATAAATGCTGAATTGTTTCTTGCCGGAGAGCTATTAGGGAAAAAGAAAATATTTATTACCATGAAATCTACAAGACAAGATACTCTTATCTGTAGCTATTGCATGCTGTGTGGCATGCATTTTCTTTTCCTTTAGTTATTTCTGTAAAGGAAAACAAGTGATTTTTGTGCCTACTCATGGAAAATTAAGTGTCAGTTAGTTATTGATTTTTTCTTTTTTTTTTTACACTTTCGGAAATGGGGCGAAAAGTCGACGCAATTTATGATACGGCTGCTATACTTGCAGTTGGCCAACTGGTTTTACTGGCTATATCTAAGCAAAAGACATTTGTTCCGAAGAGGGAAAACAAAGCGTGCAAATTGTGGAAAAGACGACGAAGACAAGCTTCTTTTTTCGATCGGTTGTACAAATGGAAGTAGGTTATGTAAGACAGATGTGCTTGCTGACTGCGGATAACACTCAATTTCGATAAACTTAGAAGAAATGCAAGTTGAATGTAAAGAAATGCAAATGTTGTTCCATCATGTATTTTTATATATCACTAGCTGTACCCGCCCGGCGTTGCCCGTGCATTTAGAAAATGCAGATAAGTGAATAGCGCAGGAATAGTAGTGTAGGACATGTAGACTGTCTCTCTCTCTTCCCCCCCCCCACACACACAACATTCCCCGTCGATAAAAAGGAACAATATATCCTAACCATGAGCCATCTGTTAAAAAATTAGTTTAAATGAGAACAGACCTCATATTAGCACATGCTAGGAAACCGTAGTCATGTGGTTATAATCATTGGTCTGAAGTTTAAAGAAAAGTAAAACATAAAAAATTCAAAATCAAAGATAGGAAAGAGTTGAAAGGGAAAGATAGAGAGTACAGTACAGAAAAAATAAAAAGTAACGAAAACATGGATGAAATAAAACATCCTGCTTACAGGAAATTTGGAGTTGAGAACCAATTAAATTTTTAATTTAAGTGTAAGTTAAACTTAGATGACAATGAATTAGAAGAGGAGAGTGTTTGTGTATGTTTGTGGAGCTCGGGCTGGGGTCGCAAGGGCCCCTGACCGATTAATGTCTGTTGGTACTGCAGCACTGGGAAGCAGCACCATTCGGATTATTGCTCATGCTCTCAAGAGAGCACTAAACAATAACATCATCATTTAAAGCATGACAGTCAGAGTTAGTTTGGGAGAGTGGAGAGTGGCAATAATTTTTCTTTAGATTGTCCTTTTCGTTAGAGAGCCTCGGGATAAACTATATTTAATGTTCTTCCATTCGGAGCTAAGATGTGTAGATTATCGGCATTACCAACTCTTGAACAACCCACGTACAGTTGACCATGGGAGAAACACGGCTTACGGAGGTCGAGCCCTACAACTTTGAGAGATTGTCCTTGTGCCTTATTAATGCTCATCGCGAAACTCAAACGAACAGGGAATTGTAGACGCTTAAACTGAAACGGGAGATCGGAAGGGATTATAGGAATTCTTGAAATAAACACATCTTCGCCTGCAGCATGTCCGGTCATGATGGTGGAATTGTTATAAATCGATTTAATAAGTTGAAAATAAATGATAGCAACAAATCACAATAATAGCAACACAATAATGCAAATTAAGAAACAAAAACTGAAGAACAAAAACTTTATAAAAAATAAATTCCGTGTAAAATTCCAGGTCCCTGCGTGCGATAGATTTGGCTGGAGAGCTCGGTCAGACAAATGGACAGACAGGCAGACAGACAGACACATTACACTTGCTTTTATTATTATAGACTATAGAACACGCGTTAAAATTTATTAGCAATATATTGCCAAGTACCTCTATACAGTTCCAGCCTAAAATGCTTTCCAGAAGAAATTTCACATACGATATTTGGCTTTAATTTTTTTTTTTGGAATATTTTGCAATGGTACAGAAATTTAATAACATTAATATTTTGATTTAGTTTATTTGATTTTCGCTACTCACGTTAGGGCTATCTAGCCTAAGGGTAGTTCTTTTCCTAAGGAAAACTGACTCATATTCATTTTATACGTGGGCAAAACCACGAAAACGTCCATGCAGCCAGCCTGCTGGCCTAATATCGAACCCAAGTCTAAAATCGAACCCAAGTCTCTAAAATCAAACTCAAGAGCTCAGCTCTTTACCGCTCGGCCACTGAGGAGCATTTTTTGGGGCATTTTTTTAGGTGGAAGTAACACTCTGCATGACGATGTGGCAATGCTTTGTGAACGTTTTGTTCAAGAAAACCTAAAAATAAGTATAATGCTGAATTCAAAACAAACGATGCTTCGAAACGATTCATATAAAAGAATTTAAAAGAAATGATGTTTCATAACGACGCTGAATTCAAAAAGGTCACTGAATAAATGATTTTCGCAGTACATACGCCTTCTTTATTAAATGAATAGAACACACAAATGTTTGAAAGAACAGCTTTCATAACTGAATTTAAATTTCTGCTGTGTGATATTAAAAGCAATAGTTGAATTTATTAAAAAACGTACAAAGAATGGCGGGAAAAATGCAAGACTGATAACCAGTTTATGAGAAGATTTTAAGAATAAATTTCAAAACACACACACGCACATGTATATAAATAAAAGAAACTAGGTGCAGTCCATTATCTATTGTTTTCAGATTTATTTACCTATAAAAATTATTTGATTGGAATGTATGGAAATCCAGTTAAGTAAACAATACAAAGAAAATATCTTTAAACGTACTTTTATATGCTACATCCAGTTAAAGCAAAATTTTTAGCTCTTCACATTCCCTTTGCAGAAGGGAACATATATATAAATGTTAAAAAGAAAACATATATATTTGAAGCAACTTTTTCCATATAAAGTGTACAAAAAGTAAAATAAAAAGAACAAAATTTCAGACAATCATCCTAACTACAGTCTTCGTAAACTCAATCGTGTCTATCAAATTATATATGCACGCAGTGATATTCAAAGAAAGGGCTTTGTTACATTCATGTTTTTTTCCCAAAATATCCTTTAGATTTAAAAATATAGCAATATATGCAATTTTATCAGACACAGTAGTAATCTAAATTACACTGCAGTCGTCAATAAAGATTTAAATTTTCCATGCGCCCTTTGGCATATTTTTAATTAGATCCTGCAGCCCAAATGTTGCGAAAGGTTGAGCGCTCATAGCTCACGCAATATTTTCATAGGTAAATTATAGAAATTAATCTAACAATCATTCGCAATGTTATTTAGAGACACAGAAAAAAAAAAGAATTCTATACATATGTTTATTTTGTTCATTATTGCATTTTTTAATATGCACAGAATTGTTGCAAAGCTCATTCGTTTATTAAGAGGAGAACGAGTAATGAATCAGTCGAATATAAGATATATCTTGTTTAGAGAGTGGACTTGAAAAATACAACAGTTTTTATGGTTAATTACAGCAAAGATTCGGGAATTCATGGAAAGGTATCAAATCAGTCATTTCTACAGTACAGTATATGGATAAAAATAATGCAGATGTTTCCGAAATTATTTCTATAAATTAATTTAGGAATATCGAAATTTTGAACAGCACTAAATTTAATAAAAGTTTTAGAAAACGATAAAATAAAAATAATAATTTAAATACAAATATTATAAGCCAATGAAAGTATTCCGGCGAATCCTTGGAATTCCGAAAGATCAAATTTAATCATCTTAACGTAAACCATCTTAACGTAAACTATATCAATACATTCCTTAGCTGCTCTAAGTTATCTGCAGAGAATTGAGATCTAAAGGCGTGATTTCAGTACAAAAACAGGGATATTATAGAATATTCCATAAACTTAAGAAAAGCACCTGAAATCAAAGGTAAGCATTAAATCATATACAGACGTTCCTTATGTATCCATTCCTTTAACAATTTAACAGTAAATATACACAGCCTTTTAAAATTGCGTATATTTTCTGAAAAGCGTCAGAAAAAACTTTTCGACATGGGTCTTAAACCTGTAATACTAAAAACAAAATAAATAAATACGATGTTCAATTAAATAAAAAGACGGGAGAACGAACACAAAGTAAAATTTGAAGTATTCAAGAAAAATTTATGAATTTGAGTGCTTATATTTTTATGTGAAGAACTGTGGAAAACTGACGAAAAATCACTTGCGCTAAGAGCAACACATGAAAGATTTCGATGAAAATATTTTCGTCAGTATATAAACTAATTCTTGGGAAACTATCCGGATGTAAAATTCTGTGAATATTAAATTAGAAAACGTGACAAATAAAGATTGAAACAGAATCTGTATAAACAAAATTAAAGTTTATATAAAGAATTTCCGAAATGGCATCTCAAAAAGAGTAGATAAAGATTTAAAAGTGGAAGGAAGCGTAGCGAAACGATTTCAGTTAGTCATTTGAAGACAGCGACTCTACTTTCTGTTAAATCCACTGAAGTTTTTGTATATGGCAGTAGAATTCCCAAGCTCCAAGCTTGAACTATGTTTAGGATTGGTGCAATGACATCTGAACATGTCTACATAAATTCCTTAATAAATTTTTGAAGAATCCAGTTTGCTTTTATTTTTATAAATTTTATTTTTACGCATACAGTCACGACCCGTTTAAGAAAAGTCTGGAGCCCTAGACTTATTGTTCTTTCGGAAGCCCCCCAAAATAAATTTCCATGCTTTATGGTGGAAAAAGTCAAAATTATTAAGATTGTGGATTAATTTTTGGGTTTCCTAGAATTTAGGGCCTGAGGTCTATGCTTATGGATCTAGATTGTATGAGGATTGCAATGCATATAGTCTTGTTCAGTCTCTGAACGTATAAAGCATTCATGATGATGGGGGGGGGGGAATTATGCTATGCAGCTGCAAGAAAAATTACCGGAAACATTGATTAGAATGTCCACTAGGAAATTATATGCAGTTTTTCACATTTTTGAACAAGTCATATTGAAAACGTAACAGCACTTGCACAAAAAAGCGTTTCAAAAATTTCATCATGTGTTTACATAATCTTATTCGTTAACATTACTGAAAGAACGAGAAACATTTTGAAACATGATAGTATTAAAAAAATTCCATTCTCATTACCAAAGGAGGAAATAAAAGCTTTTAGCTATCTCTTCATCCTTATTAATCTAAGTAAAAAATTAAGCTGAAAAAAAAAGGACTTTATGTTCCCTAAAGCATTTGCTGAAAAATATTATTTCCCAGTACTTATTCATCACTGTCATAACAGGGACTGTTCGCTGCATTGCTGAAGAGCGATACGTGATACGTTTCATTTGAGTGGAGGAAATTCGGGTGGTCCCTAGGCAGAGATGCATCGCACTACTTACCCCTCCTCTTTTTTCTTTTGTAAAACACGGAATTTTTTCCATTATTTTCTATTAATGTGTTGTGAAGAAGATACATTCGTTCCGCTTCTGAAATAGTTTTGAGAATGTTACACGCTCAGTAAGACGGGTAACAAAGTTCTTCATGCTACAATAGCTAATGGCTATGCTCCATCTTCGTACCATTACTGTTTTTAGATTTAGATGTAATTATAGATGTCGATAAAGTATAGGATAGGATTAATAAATAGCTTATTTTTTAACCTTATTTGAGTCTCAAAGAAAGTATTACATCGACGAAGAAGTTGTTATTTAAGCAAAATATTGTACAAATGTGTAGAATAAAATTAACTAGCGTTCGTAGAATGATAAGTTAGTCAGCTTTTCGGTAGTGGCAGTTCTTACATAACCTCAGAACCGAGGACGCTAAGTAAAAATCGCAGTAACTATATATTTATTTAATAAATGTTCGCTGTTTCTTTTTAAGACTAGTCACTTGCCCGATCAACCGCCTAAAAATAATTATTATATGTATATATATATATATATAATTGTAATGAATCCACCTAATATAAAATCGCGAGTAATTAATGATAATTGAAATGAATCTTTATTGCGTTTGATTCGCTCAACTTGTTATTTAATAACAGAATAGATTTGAAAGAAAAATTAAATATCTTATACTTTGCTGAACGACAATTCTCAGCCGCAGAGAAGAAAAAAATATTTTATTTCAGCCAGTGGAAACACATTTCTTTTAAATCGCTGAGTTTCCTGATTAAATTCGAAAGACAAATATATTGCGTTTTGCCGAGTGGCAACACAAAACTTTTACACTGCTAAATTTTTAATCAAAATTTCATTAAATAAATAAAAAATTATAAATTGGGACTTCCAGATGCCGGTCGGAAGAGTATGAGTGTTCAAGATTGGTGGCTTTCGTTATTCCATACACATTCAAATACAAGCATACATACTTACATAAATACATACATACAGATTCTTCATTACTTAATAACAAAAATTAATTTTGAATGACTATTAGTGATGCAGTCTGGAAATGCATAGAATTTTAGGAATTTATGTTATTATAATTGCAATTATTTACTCGATTTGCATCGCTATGCAGTCTGGTAGCTTTAACTTTCAACTGTACTGATCACTTTATAATATTTTTGCTACAGTAAATACTATGCTGTACCCTAAATTGCAGTTTTTTAATTAACGATTTGTTTTGGAGCACTTATCATTGGCATCGCACTTTATCTGAGCGAAAGGAAAACAATAATATTTGAAACCGCCTTCTTGGTATCAAAATTAAAACGGATATACGAAGATTGTATGCATTTATTTATTTATTTATATTGAAATAAACTGTCCACGGTGTAAGTTCTCCAATGCGTGTTAATATAAAACGTATGCATAAATACTAAATGTATACCTAAGAAACACATGTGGTAAATATTATTTTAACAAATATTGCAAATATCAGTCGATTTGAAATAAGAGTAGCAAAGCGTTAATTTTTTAAGAACACATATTTAAGAAGAAATTAACATTTTTAATTAAAAAAAAGTAAATAAATAAATCATATGGGAAAGAATATCACAATGATTATACGATCATATTTCCTCGTGTAAAAAATAAATCTTTACAAAAAGAAATGTCTATTTTCGAAAAATATAAATACAAATATATTTGGTTTTAGCGTTTCTTTTTTCATTTTTATCGTATTTCAGAGGCTCGAACAAGGGCATATTTAATATTTTACCCATCAAGTATTATTCCAAGAATCTAGGCCTTCAACCTTCATCGTTGACCTTTCTTTTTTTGTTGGCGACATTATATCGAATATCGGCCGAGATCGCTAAATGCGACTGATTAGCATTCACTTGACCAGTTATTTTGCTGAATCATCCTAGCAGAACTGTTCTTGAAGAGCATAACAAAAGAGATTGATTCTGGAATGCATTATGCAGTGTCTGAAACAATTAATGTACCTGCCACCCAGAATACTAGTTTCGAGGAAAAACATAATTCTTTTCCCAAGCAGCGTTCACGTAACTATTTAAGAGGCGAAGTAGGCCAAATCGGCAACATCGAGCAAAAAGCAGGAAACAGGAAACAAGTGTGAGAAGACAACGTTCGGGTTCCTTGAAGCCATCAAACGCCTTATTTCAATCTGAAAGCCCTTTTATTAGAAATTGATGGAGATAAATCGCGATGCATTTATCGGATGAAATAGTTGTTACTTTGGGTGGCCTATGTTCCGTAATTTGCATATCGATGGTAAATTACACAAAAAGATCCTCGCTTAAAGGACCGGAAGCGTTATTTTAGATGCTTCAATACTTGTCGAGGAGGATTTCGCTGCTTGGGATTCGGGAGACATCAGAGTAAAATTGATAGCAAACTCTCCCTTCTTTTTCTTCCACTTTTTTTTTCTCTTTTTTACTGGTGTCTAAGAAAAACCGTTTTTTGGGGGTAACGGCGGCACGCGTCTCTCTCGCCAAGAATCTCACGTGGGTGCGGTACGCGTAAATCTTCCCATTTTTCAAGAAAGAAGAGGACAGAGGAACATCCGGTTGTAGCAATCAAAACAAAACATTAGCGATATTTTTAAGGAAAAAAAAATCCGTCTTAAATGCTAATATTAAATCTCCAAGCCACATGGTAATATAAAACAGAATTTTTACCTTATTTATTCTTTAAACCTTAGTGTGTATTAGGCAGAAATTCCAAAGTAGAATTTTGATTTAAAGTCTAAGAATACTAGTAAAAATACGGAAAAAAAGGCCAAGCAAATTTATTTATTTAATTTATTTTTCCAATTAGTATTTATTTTTTCCCACAAGTAGAGACGCTAGCCAGAATGTCTTACAAGCGATTTGAAGCCTATTTTCGTTCTAAAGTTAAAATATTGAGAATAATTGATAATTTCGATCATTTAATCTGTTCCTGAATTTCGAGTGGATGATCTTTATGGTTGGCAAAGTTATATCACAGATTACAGATAAATATAAATCACAGTTCTCAGAAGTGGGTACCGAACACCAAGAAAGCGAATTGAGTGGTAATTTTAGCCAAGATTCAGGACAATCCTCTGACAATAAGTAACTTAGTTATTAAGAAACTTCGAAACTCTTATTGCAACAATGGAGCTCATTACATACAAACAATGGAGTTCTCTCGTAAGCTCTCGTTTCCGAAGAATTATGAATCTTCTGGCAGCTCTTTCCACGCAGATAACTTGAGGAAAATTAGTTAAGATCAAATGTAACATGGAAGACATGGTTAAATGGCTAAAGCGTTACTCTAGCAAAACTGAACTCTAGCAAAACTTAAGTTGCTACTTCAACAACTCGAACAACAAAAATATATAAATAAAATAAGTGTACATAATAAATAGACTGGTAAGCCAGATGTCAGAGTGCAAAAAGAGGCAGCCATTTTTATTTCAAAAGTACAGAAGTATAAGATGAAAAATTTAACTTAAGAGAAGGCGAGCTCAAAAATCCTCTTTTTTTTACTCAGGTTTGAATTTTTTTGTTACTGGACATGCCATTAAACGCATTAAAGTAAAATAATGCGTTGAACAAATATTAATTTCGAAGTTAAACAACAAAAACCAGCGTTATATTTACAAATTTTCGGGAAAAGAGAAGGAAATTCCTAGACCAAAATAACGTAATAATGAAATGTTAATAAACAAATAGATATAATGAATAAAAATATCATCTGATAATTATATATTTAATTCGCAATTCGAAGTAGATATATGTTATTAATAACCCAAAAAGTGCTAATATTATTAAACTTTTAATAATACATAACAGAAAAAGAGAACTTGAAAATTTTTCGCGGCTATATAATTTGCCTCCATTTTGGTGCCAAATCCAGGTACACATTTTGGTAAATACTGACTTATAGATGAGAGCTCTCTCTAAAACTCCATTCTAGTTTTTATTGAAAATACCTCTGGTGCTAAGTCCTCTACGAAATTAAGAAGAAAAGTATCAGGCAAGAATTTTTTTTTTCATTTCTTTCCAGATATATTGATATACAATGAAACCTAAAAACAACTTTCTTTTAAAAAATATAACTTCTTATGAGTAGCACACCCGTTTACTTTATCTTTCGTAACTGGCATTATTCTGCCCTTCTTGACCGCATCTAAAACGACACCAACTCTCCATCTCACGAGTTACAGTACGGATAGAACAGCTGAGTACTGGTAGCTCAGTCTTGGGTTAAATCTTAATAAACGGGCCTGACTACATGAGCTTTTCGTGATTTACTTATATATAACGTGTATACAGGACTGTGTTACTTTCATAACATGACTAAATTTCCAGTTTCTAAGATTTTCGTGGAGAATCTTAATCTTCCAAAAAGGCATGCTCTAGGTAAATAACTATAATAAGCCATATTGTAAAAATTTGAAATTCGCAATTTGCATAATGCAAAAAATCCCAATCGTGTTTTCCACTTCGATGATTCACATGACTAACCTCCATAATATGTTGCTCATGAATAACACCACCTCGAAAATGTGCTATCCCGGCCGAATTATTTCTCCCTCCGCCAAGCCATAGATATGGCATGATGAAAATTGCGCTTCGAAAGCAATTTCCAGTCAATGGTCTTCTACATGCCATAGGCCATTTCTTGAATTTAGACATCCGAAAGAGTTGGACGAAAATATGTACTGTTAAGTAAGAAAAATGAAATCAAAACTATTAACTAAAAAATGCAGATTGGTGCCCTTTCATGACGGTATTTGCCATCATTACCATTTATATCTAAAATGGTAAGAATGGGTGGGAACATAATGATGAATTCTGTGCTTCGTCCAGCCAGTTTCACATGTATTTAAGGGATAATTTTTATTACGATTTTTCTAAGAGTGCTAGAAAAATAGCAAATCGTTTACTTGCAATGTAAGAATGGATACACCATTATAATACTTCATGAAGAAGAAATAAAACAGGCTTCCTATTCCGGAAAACAACTTTCTTTAAAAAAAGATCTTCCCTTATGATCTATAGCACAACCGTTTTCCTTCCCCTTCGTAATTTATGACATTTCCACCCATTTGACCGCACCTAAGACGACACTGATGGCTTAGTAGTGACATCGCGAAACGTTGAATTAATGCACGCTGAAGCTAAAATCAAACTTCTCCAAGAATTACAAAGCTATGTTAAAAAGTTTTGAAACGTGATACACAAAGCTTGAGTAAGGATATATTTTGGAATAAATTATTAAACAGAATGTTATAAAAAAAAAGACAGCCACTGGCCTCTAACGGCTGCATTGTGAAAATTTTCATTTTTATTGACTTACCAACACAATAGAATTCGAAAACCATTAGCAACAAAGCAGAAAGGAGAATTTAAGATTTTAATGATTTCATTAAATGACCGATCGTCTAGCAGGCGGGCAAACTGAGAGAGAGAGTGAGTAAGAAAGAAAACGAAAGTTCAAAAGGATTTTATGAAAATGTATCCGCCTAATCTATAGACTTTTAATACAAGATTTTTGTTATGTCATTGTATAACACTCAAATATAAAATTAGGCAAAATTCTACCTTAGTTTGATGCTGGCTTTACAGGAAAACTATCGATTTCGAGAGAGCTAAGTGCAGTGCCTCTTGAAATCGATTTAATTTTTTTATAAATCTGTAAAAGTACATCATCAGCTAGAAAATTTAAAAACATATCTCCATACTCCTTATGTAACTTTTCAGTCTATCCATGTTCTTAAACTACAAGAAGATTTGGATGTAAGTGAAGCATTCATCAAAATTGTACAAAAATTTTGCAAACAGATCGTCTATCTATTACTCGATTCAGAAATGAACTCTGGAGATGCGAATGTATGCAAATTCAGAAATCTTTATTAAATTTAATATTTTGAGTTACGACTTTCAGAACTGCATCCACAAAAGTTTTTATAAAATGCTATACAATTACCTATGAACATGCACAGAGCTGTAAATATACCTCCCAAAATAGCTCGACAGGCCACTGTGTTACCAGGACCGTCTCTTCAGAGGCCAAATCGTAGCGGAAGAGGTTAGAAAGAACGGTGGAAAAAGAAAAGAAGCACGATACTAAAAAGGAGATCCCATTGTGACATGATGAACGATCTCATGATGATGTAAGACTGTCCTTGGTGGAGGCTGTTTTTGAAAAGAATGTGTTCCATGGGGACCCCAACACAGGGATAACGCCCCTTTTCATCCACAATAGGTACTTGGGCTAATGGCTAATAGAAAAGGGTTGCCAATACATATCGTACCTGGTGCGACTGTTACTTCTTCCGCTCTTTTGGCCTCAATAGGAAGAGTTTTTCATTTAAAAACATCGTCAGGCACCTGGGCCACTTAAGAGAGCACTCAAGAAATAATGAGTCACATTTTAAGTAAATGAAGTGAATCTTAATCAAATTCAGAAGCATTTAAATAAATTTTGGTAATTTTATTCTCATTTGTATTATATTTAGAAATGCACATTCATGAAAACAGCGTACAGGTATTTTGCAATGCGCGTGAAAATGCAGCATAAATGATTTCAGCTTCTAGCAACAGAATGAATGTTAATTCACTCTGAGCTAATTTTTCAAGTAGATTCAATTCGAAACTCCTCAGCTTTTTTTATTAACGTTTTCTTTTGATGAAACGCAGTTTTCGACAAACTTTATCACTTAACGTAGATGATGTAAAATGTCAAATATTGCATTTTATAACAGGAATGTATAATAAGTTTCATAAATTTATTTAAAATAGGGGCCGGGGGGAGTAATTTGAAAACGTAATATTTCTTCCAACGTAGAGATAAGGCAGTGATGTTAGAGGAATAAGAAAATAATGACTCTAATAATAATAAATATTATCCAATAATTTCTAAGAAAAGATAAAGTGTGCTCCTGAGTGCAAAGGTGTAAATTATAATGCCGCTTTCTCGTGGTAGTCATAACTCACTTTAATTATCTAAACATTTCTGAGGCTCTGAAATTTCCCCCTCTTCCAATATGTCTTTTATTATTATTGTTTGGAACTAAGACACACTGTTTTAAAATGCATAAAATTACGATGTAATTTTTTAAAAAAAAATCTGCTAATTCTTTATTTAAAGTCACTTCATCCAGAATAGCTTGAAAATATTGCGGTTAAGATCATAGATCTTTAGAAGCAGGCTTGGAACTTCAGGAAAACTTCAGCTTAAGACAGAGTGAATGATGTATTATGTAGATGCATCAGAAGTTAAATGTATCACATATCATTACTTAAAAACAAAATCATTTTTAACTTTCCTTTCCTTGAATGCGAAAGTATCCAGTTCCTATTTAGTGTCTGTTAAATGTAATTTCTTTACTTTTATATTCAAGAGAAAGGGAAAAAAAAAAAGATACGATTTTTGTTACTTAATATCGGTCTCATTATGCAATTTTACATTTTACCTCCTGGTGATCTTTCTGGAGTAAAAATAAAAAGGTTAAATATTTTCCCCCTAAATCAAGGGTAAATTACTAACGAAGCGAATAACATGAGCTTAACTCCAAAAAGAAAATAAAACACTTGAATAGCTTTTCACGCAGTGAGTCCAGAAAAGGTAGGGGTAAGAAGCGAGCAGTGCATGGTGTAAATCGGTGTCAGGATATATCCCGCGGAGAGCTGATTGTACACAGCCGCTTTCCAAGGCCGGTTATGCGTCTTGGGGGAATGGAAGAGGACCTTGGACAACTGTCAGAACTGGTCACCATTGCCGGCAGAGTTTCTGGACATTCCATGCCAGCATGAGGCTCGCTTGGATGAGGAACAAAAGTCCGAGTCTGTGGTATCCCTTTTCATTTGGAATACGTTAGCTGTTTGCACACCTGTCACTTTTGTTCGAGCTGAAGAAGGGGAATGAGAAGTTGATTTCCCATGAAAAGAAAAATGTCTCTTTGGCGGGATCTGCTGTGAACAATAGATGGTCATGCCAGAGAGCGATTTTTCAACTCACATTCCTTTCATCAGCATACGCTGTTCGAAATTACCTTCAGGATATGCTGCAGCAATAATAACTTAAACAAACGTGGATTTTTTTTTAAAAGAAGTCAACTATTATGCATTAACGTCAGCTGTAATCATGATTTATTAATTTTCAAACATCGTTAAAATTTCATAAAAGAGGACATCTGTCCATAATTTCATTTAATCATTAAATGAATTATTATTATTACAGGATTTACTGCAAACTTTATTTAATGTCAGTGTTCTCTAGAAGTGTAAGTAACTGTTGCTAAATAAAATAAATAAAGATTTAGGCAAAAATAGGGTAATCCAGAGCCCTATTACCACTTGATTACCCGGTTACTACTTAGACTAGATCTATGCCTACGACCTTAAAATCCTCCTATTTTTTTAAATTTATATAAACAAAGAAAGAGGGCGAAGGATCCCAGCTCAATCGGACCTTTGCTGGATTCCTTCATTATTTTAAGTATACATAAAATTCTGAGGAGAAAAATTTTGTATTACTTTAATGCACGACTTATTTGCTGTGAAAAACAATTTTAGAAAAAATAATTTTGCATAACGAAACAGTTTTAATATTTAACAAACAAATGTTATGATCTTTATTTAATTTTTCAGGCTTTTAAAAATAGAATAAAAATTTAACATATTTCGATTTTTAAAACGCTTAAAATTTTTATATAAAACAACACAAGTTAATTGATAAATTATTATCATTGAATTATAATTACTCTTTCTTACTCAACATTACTTTCGAAATATACTGCAAAATAAAAATGTTTTATGCACAATCTCTTTCCTTTTAGATGAGATTTGACTTAGTATGAGGCCAAATGCCGCCTTTGAGATACATAGTTTTGAAGTATATTTAACAACAGAAGAAACAGTAAGAATTAATTTAAATCTGCTAATCTTATTTGAGACAATTTCGACACACACAAGTTCTTTAAATTGATAACTTCCTCCTGATACTAAATGATATGTTGTAACGTATCAGAAACATTTTAAAGCAGAAAGGCATGAAATGACAGAGTTAATTATTTAATTCGAAAAAGACTCCTATATTTCAGCTCAGAAAAGGGCTAGCGTTAGGCATTTACCTCCCGAATCAATATCTGTTGGTCTTAAATTCTACGCCCGATGCCTCGTCTAAATTCTAAACATTTTGCTATCTGGTGCAGCTGGATCTCACCCACTCTGGCCCTGAATAGAGTTATTTTTGAATGTAGAAGTTTGTAGTACTGTGTTGAGCATTCGAACATTGAATACAGAAATAGTCTTATGATGTGTATCCATGCATATTCGAAGTTTCTTTTTAACATATCGAACGCAATGGTAAGCTCAGTGATCAATCCATTCAAACTCTAAAATATATTTTATAAACGTGTTATCGTTAAGGAAGACAGCCTCACAGTACATTCATCTGATTCATCTGGCTGATGATTAACATTTAACTATTACTTAACTATTTTAGCAGTGCAGAAGAAAGACGGAATAGCAAGAAATTCTAAAATATTGCAGCCACTTACCAGTATGAATTCTTTGATGAGCTTTCAAATGGGAACTTTTTGTGTAAACTTTTGTGCAACCTGTGAAAACAAACAGGAAAATTATTTTAAAACTTTATTTTTGTTTCACTCGCATCTGCACAAAAAATATTTCTAAATTTGCGTATATTACATTAAGATAAAAACATTTTTTTAATTACTAAAATTTCTTTATATTAATAAAACAGTTTTAACTTCGATCAGATGTAAAGTCTCAGATGTAAATTAACGGTTTCCTTAAGCATTGTTGTTATTATTTTTGCAACAATAAACAAAATTAATAGATGTTATCATCCTCAGGTGAAATTTCGAAACAGTTAACAGTTGCATGCTTCAAACATTATGTGGGTTCTCCGCTGAATAATGTAAATCAAAGGTGATTGCGAACCTCATTTAAAAAATCCTGAAAACTATCGTGAGATAAAAATTTGACATAATTTCAAATAATTCAGAATATTAATGTGATACGTTACACAAATGCATACACACATATTTTCAACAACAGCATTAGCGAGGGAAAAAGTATAATGTTTTTTAATTTATTAAACATCAATTTATATTTCACTACATCGTTTCATAAAAGTACTTACCTTTTTGATTTCTCAAAATTTAAAACAATAATTGCTGAGGTTACCTTGCTTTTAGGCGCAGGGTAAATTCTGCGAATTACTACGTTTGGATTTTTCTTTCCTAACAACTGAAAATTCAATATACTCAGCCAGACACTTTGATGTAGGCAAGGACTTTTCACATAACTCTTCAGATTTGAACCTGAAGTTTGTGTATTAATTGGTGTTGGACATGTGAAACTGCAGGCAGAATGACAGTGATTCATAGAATGCAAATAATTTGGGGAAACTCTCAGATATTCAATAAATTATCCCTAAAGTCTTTACCACTAAGGTCCATTTTCTGATTCCATAATTTTATATATGTTTTTGTTGAACTAAAATAAATTGCATTCTTATTACACAGAGTACCTAAATTATCGATGTTCTATATTCAGACATAATTGTCAGTCATATAATTAAATGCACTTTTTACAGTGGATCTATGGACGCAAGCTAAACATATTTTATCAGTTTTGTCAATACTGCATACTTCTGTGCCCTTCCCATAGAATCAACACATTCTATATCAGCCTCTTTTAAAATACGAATTTAGACTTCTTTCCTAATAGATAATTCTTTCCAGAATTTCTGATACTTTTTGCAATCTCTGCATCAATAAATATTATTTACAGTCATCAATCTTCAAGCTTACTATCTGTGAAGATTACATAACCACATAATTTTGAAAGATTAGAATAATATAACGATTTCTTAAATCTAGAAAATAAAAAATCACGCTTCTTTTTAAAATAAACTTCAAAATGCCTTTTTAGTTTTTTCTTTAAATGACATATAATGATTATATAAAAAGAATCTGATTGTTTTAATTACTGTTATTAAAACTACTGAACCGCATCCCATGACTTAAGTAGCAAAACGTGTGATGAAAATAAATAATTTTGTATTTAAGAAAATTATTAGTATTTAAATGAGTACTTAAAAAAGCACAGTTAATAAATCTTATAAATAGCCTTATATTTCCATTTTCAGATTTCTCTCTCAGGATATTTTCAATTGGGTACTGATAACTTTATAGAGCAGTAAAACTTCATTTGAGATGTACTGTAAAATGATTTAAAATTATTGGAATCTTTGATATTTCATTTTTGGTAGATTAGCAGCTGTCAGGTAATTTCCTACTTGCAACTCAGTTTTTAATTTGCATAATCTACTAACAAATGCAGTACTTAAAATTCTGAAAGCCATCTGAAGAAAGATTTACTTCATTAGTTTTGCAAACAATGTACTAAGTTCGCTTATTTTCATAATAAAATATGAAATGTTCTAAAGATCGAAAATAAAAATGAAAAAGCAGCTGTTTAAAAAAAAGGGAGGTGGCTTCTTTTCTCCCTCACTGATAAAATATTTTTTTTTCACCATTTAGATCAGGGATAGTCAACCTTGTCCGTACCGCCCACTACTGAGCGATTTAAGCTCTAATGATGGTTAAAGGTTTTTGTCCATTCGATGATTAAAGTCCGTTCTCCCGCCTGCAACTCTCTCTTGGTTACACACACACACACACACATATATATAAGGTCTTTGCCACTTCTATTAGGTGCTGTTCTGTGACTATAGCGCGATAATGGAATTATCACATCTGAATAAAGCGTCAGGCTAGATTTTTCCGAGAAACGAATTTCTCCTCTTCCTACCATTGAAGGATTCCTAGGAGAAGCAATTTCACTGTAACCGATGTTCCAGGCAGCTATACGCGGGACATAAATTTTTTATCTCTTATAAATATAAGCAAAATGTAACTAAATGGATAAATTTAACTATATATATTTTTACTAAGGCTATAAGGTATTTCTCCAGCCTTCTTCGCATGCCTTTGTGGTGTAGTGGTCTGCATGCTCGATGTGTAACCGAGAGGTCCGTGGTTCGATTCCCGGCGAAGGACCGCTCAAAATTAGCATTTACGCTAAATTAACTTACTGAAACCAGTGGGCGGTACGGAAATTTTATTACCTATGAAGTGGCCGGTAGGTATAAAATGTCGACTACCCCTGATTTATATTAAGCGCGACTTTGGTTAAGGAATTAAAGAAAAGAGATTAATTGGTGTTTAACTATAATTATAAAAGACTTTACACGATATTCTAAACTAATGAATCCTTACCTGGAAATACGCATCGATGAGTTCTCCTTTTTTCCAGTTCTGGATTATTTCTTCTGTTGTAAGGAGTCCTCACTGGCTGATGCTCTTCGCTTAACTCAGGTAAAGAAGGCAACAAATTGCTTGGCGGAGATGTTCCATATGGAGGTGGAGGTGTTGTCCTAACAGTGATAGAATCCACAGAATCACTACCAGGCTCCGAACTGGGTGGGGTGAGTGGCATGATGAGTCGTGACATGGCAAAATGTCCCATATAAGTATTCTGCATAGGTTGAACAGAAGATAAAGGCATGTTCGATTGGTAATGAGAAAGCTTATTTTCGACATTAGCTTCCCTTTTCACTATCACTTGATCTGGCAAACTAACGTCCAGTAAGGAAGTAAACTCTTGTGTGGATGGAAAAGAGCACGAGTCCAAAACTGTCCTTTCGTTCTTAACCGTACAAGGTACAGGGCTCTGATAAGGAGGAGTTATGCTATCGAAAAGGCCAGGTAAATCAGGTGATTCACTCATATCTGAGAAGCTTATGATGGAACCCGGCACAGTCAATGCGGATTTGGTGAAGATGTCCTCCTGGTGGTTGATTAAGTTCGAAGGCACATTTTCGCGCATTGTTTTGGCCCTGCAAGAGTTATTGTAGGCCGTAGACGGTTGATGGGTAAGTCCAACTGCAGCAGTTGCGTTTTGATTTACAGTGTTAGAGTGATCCGTTTTCATGGTATCAAAGGATTGTGAAGTTGAGTTTATTAAACTGGTACTGCCTTCGAAGAATTCGTCCACCTGGGATGCACTTTCTCTGCGGGGTTTTTGAGAAGTAAAAAAACCCCAGCCATTGTTTCTAGCGTACTTATCCAGGGCGCAAAGCGTGTCTCTCTGGAACGAAATAAGGAAAAACCATAATTAGTAAAAACAAACAAACAAACAAACAAACAAAAAAACCACCCTGAATTATAAAATCGTTTAAAATGATGATTGCAATGAAACTAGGTTTAAAATTAAAAGGAACACAGAGTGGATAAAAATTTAAAAGCTTGTAGCAACTCAATTTTCGTGTGGTAGTCATCACAAATTAATAAAGCTGATTAAAAAAAAAAAAGATTAGTAACGCTTATTTATTTTCAATAAACATCTATTTTTTATCTTTCTCCTTTAAATTCGTTTTGCTTTCTTTCTTTTAATACTTAGTTAAATTTTTAATTGCAGTTTCACTTGAGGAAATGCATTACATATTAACATTTATTACATTGTTTGTAATTTCGTGTCCTGCATTAAGCTATGACAGTTTTTTTTATTTTTTATTTTTTCACACGTTTGCTAATTTCATTAGACTTGTAAGTCACTCGAACTTCTTTACTTTGATGCATACGTATATCTATATATCTTTTCTTTTCCTTTTTAAAAAAAAATTTCCATGCTGTAAACTTTTTTCTTCTTTTTATTTATTTATTTTTTCAATTACAGTTTCAGAAGTCTTTTACTAAGAAAGTTCTTGATGTTTAAGAAATCCGTTAAAATGATGGACACTATAATTTAATTGACAGATACTGCTTCAAAAAAAGTGTCCAATCTCTCTCAGAAATTTTTTCCGGAAAAGTAAGGAAGCCTTTCTTCCGGTGATATCTTTTTGCGGAAGGAGGAGAAATTCTTATTAAAGCGGAAGAGTGCTATCTTCTTAAGATTAGATACACGAGCTTTCATTTTGGAATCTATATATTTTCTTAATCATTTGGTTGAACCTGTATCATTTTCTTCCAAATCAAGTTCACACCAATTTTCAATAATTTGATAACCAAGTCAAAATATTGGAAATTCACATTAATGTGTAAGTCATTTTACTTCATGGAAAGAATATACTTAATATTTCAAAACATTACAATTTAATTTCTTCGAAGATAACTTTATCCGCTTCCTAAATTTTTATACTAAAGAAATTATAATATTAGCATTGTAAAAATTCAATAAAGTGTTGATTTGTAAATCATTTAATATATTTTTTAAGATATCAATACATATTTGTAAAAGAAAATGTGCGAAATCATAAAAAATGTAGGTTCTGTTCTTAAATATTTCTTCATCCTCTTATGAATATGGAAGAGCTTTTTTAATAGAAACTCAAAATGAAGTATTCAAACAGGTACCTGCATAATGCTTAATAATCAGCTTCTCTTTATTACCTAAAACAAAAATGCATCTCCAAAATTATAATAATTTTACAGCAACAAACAGTACCGCAGGTTGAATTCGCTTCTTTGTTTACCTGGCAGAGAGCTGAGCTGAAAATCTTGAAATAATACAGATAAATAATATAACTGGTAATATATTATGATACCTAAAAAGATGATTATGTGTAGGTAAAGGGGAATTATTTTACAGGAGAGAAAACGAAATGTGAAATATCGCCAAATGATGCAGAGAAAAATAGCATTATAGCTTCATAGTATAGATTTTCCGGCCTATTATAAAAATGAAAATATCCCTTGCTTTTCTAATTCCTGACAGTAATTAGTGGAAACAAATTATTCATTCGTCATGAATGTATAGGAATACTGAATGAGAGTAAGTTTCGAATGTTGTAAGATTCCTGTTAATTTCTAAATATCCCCTGGGTATCAAACGCTAAATAGCTATAAAATACATTAGTGTCCGTATCTTCGGGTGATACGTTCTAAGACAATACGGGTACATGAAAATGCATGTGATAGCGAACATTGCACTTAACTCGATATTCACATGACATATACGTATTCACGGCCTAGTTTAATTGATAAAATAAGCACTACCAACGTTAAATTAAGCAAAAATAAAATATAAAGAGTGTTATATTATATAGTATAAATTAAAATAATCCAAAATACCTTAAGTAGTAATACAGTGTATAGTAGAGTTATATATATGTAATAGGATGACTTGGAGGAAGCTGCAAAGGACTGGTGATGGTTCTTTGCGTTGTAATAACCAGGAGAGCGCACATAATTTTATTCTTTAAAAATTAATTCTTAGACATATTCTTTCTCATTGCATGTCATCACTGAAGGTGCGCTATGCACCCCACAATTTTATACAGATTATATTTTTTGAACAATGGACAACAGCTGGCAGAAGCGAAGCAACACGTCTAAGCGTCAGCGAGTGAAGTAGCATCTTAACGGGAAGAAAGCTAGAAGCAAAAGTGCGCAGTTATCCAATATGGCGTCTCACCAATCTTTGAGTTCAAATTCCGAATTAGTTAAGTCAGCATTTCGGTCTAGGTTCCGCATTAGTTACGTCATCAGCGTTATTAAGTCATATGCATGGATTGATCTAGAAATGACGTTGTCGAGGAAATTTTGATGCATTGCAGATGCTAGGAGGGGACATATAAAAATCTAAAGAAAAAATTGAAAGAGTTACTGATAATTAAGTTAGTAATTTATTTTCTTATTTTATATTTGAAGTGAAATAGAGAAAATATATGAATATATAGATATATAAGTAAGGGGTTCTACTTCCTAAAAAGCATTTGGGGGAGGCGAATTTTGCAGTGATAACATAGTAAATTACAATGTATCTATGAAAGGACTTATGCAATAAAAATTATTCTTTTTCAACACGTATAGATACGGAATAAAGATGAGACAAGGATTGATAGTATCACATTTACGCCCACCTATATTATTAAATAATAAAGAATCTATGTATGTATGTTCATTCCTCGCACTGTGAAAAATTGGTGGTACATGGAGCCGCCAAATCTTGAATATACATTATCTTCTACCTGGTGCACCTGAAACCGGAATTTTGGATTCTTTTTTATTTATTCCATATTTTGCACTAATTTAACTGCATTTTGATTAGCAAACTGGACGATTTAAAAGCAAAGAGTTGCCATTCAGTAAAACGCTATGTTTCATAAGTAATCAGAAAACGCATCGATTTAAAAAATATGTCGGCAAAGCTTAAAATATTTATCTTTCAAATTTAATTACCATTTAAACAAAATGGGTGTCACTGCCGAAAAATTATATATTTTTATCTTCCACACACCAGAGTGTTGCCAAAACGTAAGATGTTTTTCTTTCAAATTTAATATATCCTTTATTGATTACCAAATTACGCGATTTAAAAGCAGTAAACATGTATTTTTCCCCTCTTTCTTGACTGCATGCCTTCGTTGTGTAATTGGAAAGCACGTCTGGCCTCATACTAGAATAATGATTTTCAAACCCTGTGCCGCGGCACTTTAGCGTGCTACGAGATTCTTGAAGTGTACCGCCAGATTTTACGATTGCAGAAAATAAATAAAAATCTGAAATCTTTCAGATTTGACATTACGTCCAAAGGGGCGTTTTTTTAACGTTTTATGTGTAACCTTTATTTATTAAATGTCATGTTCTTTGAACTGAAACCATAAAATTCAGTTCAACAGCAATATCGCAAAATAATTTTAAAACGAGCATATCCTTAGAATTTCCGATGCACAGTCGCGCGTGCTGGAGATAATTTTTCCCCCCTCCATACAGTGTTCCCATTGCTCGCTTTGAATCGCCGAGTTTCTTAATCAAAAACTCATAAATGCTTTACAAAATATGAAATAGATAATAAAACAAATTCCAAATTTGGGCTTCCAGATGCCCATATTTGGGTAGAAACGTACATTATTCAAAATTTGATGGCTCTAGGAGTCGTTGTTTTATCACAAAAACATACATATATTTATCCAGATTCTTCATTATTTAATCTCTTTAAATATAATACAGGGCTCTAATATTTGGTGACAACAATTTGAAAAGTGAGCAGACGTTTATAGTGAACCAACGCAAAATGCCAAAACGAAATTAATAGCCCGTCTGGGTTAAGGTCCTTTGGGCTAATAATTTTGTACATACTTAAATAGAATGTGACTGATTCTCACGCAATACAAAACTTTTTTTTTCTTACACTGTTTTATGCGTTATGATTTTCCTACGCCTTAACGTTACGAGAAGCCGCTGGGAATACCCATATGAATACGATGCAAAATAAGTAATTCAATCAGTTATAATTTCTTAGTCCTCGCTAGACATTTGGCCTCGACTGATTTTAAACACGATTATCCGACAACATCACAAAAAGCTTTTAGTATATTATTACAATTTTTCACATCTTATGTGCGAATCTTGATCACAAAATGAGAGTAGCATTATCATTTTTACGCCCAAGCATAAATAAAGTTATCAAAAAACACTTATCTCAAATTTCGCATTTAATGTAATTTGTAATTTATTATTAAACAAACATTTTGCTTATTTTGTAAGGTAATTTTATTCCATATTTTACTGAAAATTACTATCGCATGCTATTTTTACAAAATGTATTACATGTACATCAAACAAATAACCGAGTAAAATTCTTTTAAATTTACCTTATTGTTAGTGTACCGCCAAATTTTTTTGAAAAGTTTAAAAGTGTACCGTGAGAATTATTGCTGTAATAAGAAGAAAAGAGAGGAAAAAACATGGTAGCTGTCTAGAACCAAATTTTTATACCAAATGCTCAGGGCTCGCGCCACAGCATTTGCAACAGGTGCAGCCGCAACGGGCAAAAAATTTGTAAAATTTAAGGAGTTACTGGGCGGCAGATTCTAGGAATCGAAGTGATTGCATCGAGGGCGAGAAGCTTAGCGCTGGCACTGCACATGCCATGCAGTAAACAACTCAGAAAAATGATCCTGTTAACTAAATTTACTGCTGTAAACACCGGCCATATCTACAAAAATAAGTACATAAATATGCTGTGCATTTTTCTTTGAAAACTTCTTTTTTCCATCTCCTCCCTCCTTAGCGTTTTTATGAGCTATTAAGTTGCTCTCAAAAATGAAATAACTGCTTTCGTTGACGTCATAAAAATAAACCTAAAACTGTTTCAAATTACTTGACTATTCAAAATAATGTCATCGGTCAGATGACTGGTATTTGGTAATAGACGCTTGCGCCGCCAGAAAACTAAAATAATTATTATAGAAAAGATAAAATATATGATAATACACATTCGGTAGTGTCGGTCACGGATTCAGCTAGTAGTTAATAACAATATGGATGAAAAACTGCGTTTATTGACTTTAAATCACTTAATTTAGTAATCAATAGCAAACAAGTTAAAAATTTGAAAGAAAAATTAAATAATTTACTCTTCGCGGAATGGCAACGCACTGACGCGTGCCAGATAGAAATATTTTATTTCGAGAAGTGGTAACCTATTTCTGTTAAATCGCTGAGTTTTCGGATTAAAACTGAAATATCAATATCTTAAACTTTGCCGAGTGGCAATACATCACTTTTAATCGCCGAGTTCGTAATTCAAAATATCATTAAATTTGCGCAAAATATGAAATAAATCATTAAAAAATTCGGCATTCAAAATTTTTGGTTCGAAGTACACGTGTCCGAGTACAGGACTACGCATGTTGAAAATGCCAAAAGACTGCCGTTTTTCCGCAATGCAAGGAACACACTTATGTAAAATAAAAATATGTAAAGGAAACTACTAGGTTTGCTTTTGCAATAGCCCCTTTATTCTTCATTTAAATTTGAATACTTCTCCTTTCTGTTCTGTTCTAAAAATAGTTACTGTTTACAATATATCAATTTAAAGTGTCCCATTTCAGAATTAACCTACTTCATACAACCTTACGTAACGCTGCAATGCAGACATCTTTTATCCAATCATTGAATGATATTTCTATTGAGAACCGAAACTTTTCGACTCTTGCGCTTTCTTCTGATGGCGTCATATTCGGCTTTCAGCTTCACCCCTGGCCAACTGCTGCCCGCTTTCTTCAAAAATATATTTTACAAGTTTATCGATACTGATGAAAGAATTCTTTCAGAACAATTAGTCGCTGTAGCTCCTTTTTCATTAATGCTGGATTTCATTTGAGTTGAAAAAATGTGTACCAACCATGAATAGAAGGGAAATAAATTATTTAATAACAGATGAGATCATTCATAATAATTTTGAAAAACTTCAGTTGCATCTATTGTAAAAATCTAGTAAAAATTATTGTTAGTTTCTTAAACGAAGAACGATCTGGTAAGCAACAATATATCGATGAAAGTTCCAATAAAGGAACAAGGTATGTCACAGCCTCATATCCTAATGATTCGCTAACCAATCACATTAGTTAAATGCATTGCAATTAAATTTTTAGACAAATTAAGGGGAGAATTACGGTAAATATCGTAAGACGAAATTAATAATTACGAATGAACAAAGAAAATAATAATAATAATAAGATATCGCGTTAACAATAAATGCTTTTGTTTAAATTTTTATTATCTATTTTAATATACTTATGTACAGAAACCATTACGAAAGCAAAGAACTCAAATTTTAACTTTTTTCTACCACAATATTATTTACTGTCGTCCCAATCAAATTATATTAAATATTATGATGTTAGGGATAATGTGCTTGCAAAAAACACTTGCAAAAAACAACACAAGTAACGGTGAGTGTCAAAGCGTGTGAAATGTTTCAGGAAAGTCTTTTGCGGAAGCTCTGCTACCTTCTTGTAAACAACTTTGCAATCCGAGCTTTGAAAGTAAACCTGGATACTTTCTCAAAACATCCGACGGACAGCAAACAGCAACAGGAAAGTAAGGCCAAAGAACCGTTAGGGAACCCCTCGCACACACACATAAAAAAAGTGCGAGAAAGAAGGAAAACGGACATAGATATTTTCCACTCTAATTCATGAAACAGCGTCACTGTTGAAAAGAACCTGTTGCTCCTATCAGGCAGCCCAGTGCAAGGAACTTTCACCCGAACTGGTGCAGAGGAAGAAGAGAAAAGCATAGGGAGAACCAAGGATAGCGGAGATTTGGAAAAAAAATTTCTCTTTGACATAGCGCCGGAAGTATGTGGATGTCGAATAAATAAAAGCAGGGGGAATTTTTTTTTCTTGGCACGTGTTTTTGTTTGTGCTTTTTCTTTTCCCTTGTGGTCTGTCCATCTGTGCCAACGTAGCAGCAAAAACAGTTAAGTGCATGAGCTCGATTTGTGCAATACTGAAACTGCCGCCAAGGAAAATAATTGCAAAGTTAACTTATGTATATATTCCAACATGTACAAAGACCGCTGTATACTGTATTTATATTTGCTTGAACTGTACAACTTTATTTGTAGTTAAACGATCCTATCCCCACAAATTATGACAAAATGGATGAGTGACTGATATGAAAGCTTAACTTGAACTCTAAATAAGCGCTAACGTAAATTAAATAGAAGCTACATTGCACATCGGAGACTAATAAAATGCATCAGATTAAAGATAATTACAATTTCTTTCGTTTGCATGTATTAAGAATTATATTCAAGCAGGTCCAGTTGTGCCAACAGATGGACATATACAGGTACTAACTCGAAGGACATTATTTCTATAACACTGGTCATCATGTAAGTCTTGTAACTGCAAGGCTCCAAGAATTACTTCGAAAGCAGAAAATTCGTGGTGTAAAGTCTAACGAAATGTATACGATATTTTTCTTAGAGTTGCGGGGGGGGCACATTGGTAATTTCGGTAAAAGATGGTATTGTATATTTCGCTTCGGATTATTCGATGCTCTGTTATGGTGATTTTAAGCGTAGTTCAATTCGTTGAACTGAAATACCTGTTTCTCTGAACCAGTTTTACAACTGGTAAATTTAGCCGGCCTTCAGGTTTAGTTCCTTACTTTAAAGCTGTACAGTGCAAAAATTTACTTATGGACACTACTTGGCTGCGCAACATTTTAGCTTACAGGGTTTACAACTTGTCTGCGTTATTTCGATCAATGTCAATGTTTTCTACGTAAATTCCCTGTTGTCGAAGATGACCTGCGCAAGAAGCGCAATTTCACAAAAATCAGGGCACGGATTACTAAAAATAGTCTTTAGTATCTTGGCTAATTCTAATTATTTCTGACGTACGACGAAGGCTTCAGATACATGCCGGCTTAAGGTATCTGCCTACGTTAAAAAACCGATTTCGGCGAAAAAATTCGATTTTTTTTTTATTGCCCAATTTGAAAGGTCAGTTTTGTAGGATTCCAAAAATGGTTCATTTTTACGTTTATGATAATTAGAAGAGAAGATATAGTCAATTAACTGCACCGGAAGTGAAAGCAGAAAGACCGGAAGTGCCATTATT
>KK113231.1:137322-172549 GCA_000611955.2 Stegodyphus mimosarum
ACACAGATAAGTGTTGTAGTAGTATACAGTATAAGTAAAATTGAAATATATGGAGTGGAAAAAAATATACGACATTTAACGTAAGTGTTAAATTCTCCTAAAAATTTGCATAAAATTGCATATATTTCAAAAATTTATGAAATAATTCCTAAAAATTTACCTATTTTCATGATCTGATATCATATTTTGACTAAATAAATATATATTTAATCAGAATTCTATGTTTTTAAAAAAAAGTGGTCCTAACGTAGGCAGATACCTTAAGCGAAATTTTTAATAGTACTCTTATCGAAACTCACTCATATTTTGGGCAAGTGACTCATACTATAGTCACTAAACATACTAGTCGCTCGCTGTAATAACTATTTACTTTACTATTCATTAGAATTCTGTTCGAGCATGAAATCCAAAGGCTAGTGATAATTCCGCTTCTTATTAACACACATAAATTTATTTACTTATTTACATATAATACAATAAGCATAATTATTAGGCACATGCCTTCGGTATTGTTAGGCTTAACACCTTCGTTCTTCCAAAAACTAAAGTTAGGTTATCGCGTAACTTCCGAGACAGGACGCTCGGATGCCACCTAACGGCGAGATCTATCAGTTCATAACACTCGCTAGTTCAAGTGATAGCTGTGAATACTGCTGTGCTTAAATTAAGCTTGTGGGGTTTCACCTTCTTATTTCACAGTTCAGTCTTTGAAACCCCTAACACCGGTAAGCTAATAATCGCTTAAGTGTGTGACCAGAGACGTAAGACTAAGAAGGGTTAACTACCCTTTATTTCTTAAAATAAATATGACACAATCAGCTCCTAACTCGGAGCGTACAGAAAAGCCTCCACTTGGGCTTGAACTCAAATTAATATGAAATTAAACGTAACCAAGCTTAACTAAAGCTAACTGAAAGATATAGCCAAAACTATCAAGATTCTAAGTAGTTGCCCCCTAAATCTCAATTAAGTCGGCGAAGCCAATCAAAGGCCTTAAGTACGGCCGAGCGTGACAATAGCTTAGACAGAGACGTAGCCAAAGGCAAACGCGCGCTAGTCAGGAACTCGGGCTCTCTCTCGAAGTCAGTGAAACATCGGCTATTCTTACTCATTTGCATTAACCGCGTTTCTGAAAATACATTCTTGTAGGAAATTGTAAGCTGAAGCTAGAAGGGATAGGAAAGATGCATAAACTTAAAATAACTGTTATAAAATTAGGATAAACCTTACAAGTTTCTGTTTACCCTAAAATCATCCACATTCTTCTGAAATAAATGATGCGGATCAGAAAAATGAGAATGGACAGGACAATGTAAACAAATCTTTAACAATTAATCAAACTCAAAGAAAACCTCTTCGATGAGTTTACCGTTTTCACTAAGCGGATATGGCTTCCTGGGAAAATGAAAAGTATAGCCATTTAATAAAAATATTCGTGTCGAGCTTCGCTCACAAGCGATTCGGTGAAATAAATGCACACTTATATCTTCAAAAATTATCTTTTAATTCAATAAGAGCATAAATCTCAATGTGATGATAATATAAGCAGAAATAATATCATAGTAAGTTCTCCTCGATACCATTTGGCTTTGACATTTTAAATATAAAATTTTATGCCTGATAATTTTTATTTCTGGGGGATTCATTCTTAAATTAGTAAACCTAGCTTAATCACTCACCTTAATACTGTTTCGAGGAAATCCGCGCACCAAAATCAGATTGAAATTTCTTTTAAATCTAATTCTTTATATGTATAATTTTTATACTTTTTGATTTAAAATAAAGGTTTAACTTTCTGAAATTTAAATCTTAAACACTTCAAGACTTTTAGCTTAAGCCTTGAATTTTTTATCCCCCCTCCCGATTTTACTCTATCAGCATGGCTCAGATGAAGAGGATATGAATCTGGTACCATATAATCGGGAACAAAATTATAATGAAGGAAACGCATGTAGATTTCCAGTTTTCTAATACCACTGTAAATATGACATCATTAATACAGTAACTGTAACTCTTCAAAGAAAATGGTACATCCTCTTTAAAATTCTTGAATCTGAAATTCAAAAAGTGAGTTTTAATAAATTAATAAAAAGATGAATATTTGTTTAAAGTTTAATGGATGTTCACACTTTAATGAATTCTGAACATCACCAAAAAGTTATTACTGTATGAAAGACCACAAGAAGATGAAAACAAATGATTAAGAAGTTAAGAATTAATCTGCGAATACATTAGTGTCTTTTGAATAGTGGAATTCAAATTTACATACGTATAAGTATATAAGGAACGTATAAGTATATACGTATAAGTATATAAGGATACGTATAAGTATATAAGGATACGTTTAAGTATATAAGGAAGGCTTCATGTTAATTAACTTAGTTACCTTATTTTGGCTTCACTATAACTTTCTGTAAACGTCAAGTTGACGTGTAAATAAGAAAATTTTACTTTAAATCTTCATAACATATAACATAAATTAACCATAAATCACATCTTCATAACATAAATTAAACATAAAATGCTTTAATTTAACTGCAGAGTTTATGATTACTATGGTTAGAAAGTAAAACAAGATGATAAGCCGCATAAACGGTTGTAGCAGTTTAGCATTTTAAAGCAGTGTAGAACTAGTACTTTCAAACAAACTAACATGAATTATGCTTCTCTTTCAATATCTTTAAATTTAAATCTGTTAAAAATTTTGAATGTTTTATTTGTACGTCAAATTACAGTTCATAAAATTACTTAATTTAGTAACTGTTTGATATTATACTTTTTATTAATTTAGACTGCTTTTTTAAAAATTTAAAAATTTATAAAAAAAATCACTCTACAGAAAGTATGGCGGTGTTTGTTTTTGAATTTACATATTTACAGTTGACCTTTCTGATGTTTCGAACGTTCGTAGTAGAAGAATCTTTACAAAATTTAGCATAATGACATTATATTACGTCATTGTGTGTTGTCATAGGCACACATTATCCACTCGTCTGTCAAGTGTTGCCACTGCGGAGAACATAAAATGTTTTAATTTAGCCTTCGTGCAGCTCGCCATAAACAGTTCCCAATTCATTAAAACATAAGATTTTAAATTCATACTTTTAATATTTAATCATCCTGTAACTGCTTAGCAAACTGAACGATTTAAAAGCAATAAAAACATTTCTTAACAGTTCAAATTTAAATTCCTTTTTAATAATTTATCTAAGATATATAAATTAAAATGTATTTAAATACATCATTGTTACTAATGAAAAATGTTTCTTTCCCTTCAATTAAGTTATTAATTTTATTGGGAATTTAAGTAGGACCTTGATTGCTACCGACAGCAAGATTTTTCCATTAAATCTGGCATCTGAAATATGTGTGTTTCATATTCGATTACTATTCGACTTACGCCTCTTCTAACTGCGCTTGCTGCATTTTTTGCGTCTTTCATACACTACAATCAAGATGAATCTTGATTGGCTCCATTACCTATTTTCTGGATCCAAATGATCTCGAAGTTATCATAGAATTTTCACTGTAATAAAACTATAAACCTCAATAATAAAATAGCGTAAAATATAAATAAATAACAAACCTGAATTTACTCTACGAGTATTAAACATGAGAAACTACAAGACGCGAGATTTAGTATGTATCTCATGTCGCTGTGCATATGATCTAGTAATATGTAATAATGATTCCAAGTAAGACAGCAATTCATCTGTTAAAAAAATAAGTCAGTTTTTAAATGTTTTTCAAATAATGATGATAATAATAATTATTCATTAAACTGATGTGTTTCATTAATCCGAAATAACCCGAACAAGATGGTCTGATTGGCGAAAGTACAACGTCGCCAAATGAGCGCTAAGTTTAAATTCGACCATGAATGGAAAGTCCTTCTTCTTCTCTGGGAACGGAACCTGCCTGTTTGTATGAAGCTACTCAAGCAGGTAAATTTTTTTTCTTCCTCCGTAAATAGAGCAAAGCTGTTCTAATATCCTCAACGTAACCTCCCTTCTACTTAAGAGTAAGCAGTTTCTATATCTGTTTCTATACACAACGGGATGGGAGCAGAGTAATCATTTCTAAAAGATGCAATGATCTCTTGCACTCAGAGAACTATTCATTACATTAATTAATAATGACTGTTTACCATTAATTTAGCAATTATTCATAAACCCTAATTTTGTTAAGGGATAATCAATGGGTCAGGCGGCTACTTTGGTTCAGATTTTAGGAGGATCCAAAATCATTCTGTACTTTCTCATAATCCATTTTCCGTCATAAAAAAATACATATATATTGCATATATATTAGCCTCAGATTGTCTTAATCTAGGCCTCAAACTGTATTAATCAGGCCTGCCAAGAATCAACCATTTTGACATCAAAATGTTGTCTTTCCATTCTTCGCTGTCATTTTTTTGCGGATTGTAATTAAGATGCCATTTAATTTCACCAAGGTATTTATCATCAATGAGGCCTGGTAGACAGTTGTAAAAAATGTTACCGTTCAGTATGGCATAAAATATGGCATAAAATATTTATCTTAAACCATGCATATACTACAGTATACGTCTTTCAAAGTATACATCTAGTTTCAGTGACTTGCCGCCGAGCCTGTATAGTGGTTAGTGACTCTAACTGCCGTAGCCATGGGCCCGGATTCGAACCCCGCAGAAGGCAGGGTCGTAATTGTCCGTCCCTCCATAGGAGGCAACGGTGGCCACCTATCAAGTGCTTCCATAATGAAATTGTCACCACTTCCAGCCCTTGTGGTTGCTCAAGGCTAATGGCTGTTAAATAAAGCGCCCAGCCATTAAAAAAAGTTTCAGTAAGTCTAAAATTTATTAGGCTATAGGCCTAATAAATTTTAGAATCTTCATCTTTATTGAATAATTTATAATAAAATATGGCATCTCTAATACCAAAATCATCGTACATGACATAAATCGGCACAGAATAAGCGTTTGTGTCTCTCCAAGCAATTTTATACCAATTTTATACACCTGCGAATACCATGTAATTGCTCCATTAACCATGTATTGCAAATATTTCCAAATTTTAATCATTTAAAGTCCGAGTTTACATTATTTTCATTAGCATTAAAAACAAACATGAATAACACACTTGAAATTTTATAAAAAGCGATAATTAATTTACAGTGCAATATAAATCCTATTCAAGGACTTGAAGATACTTTGATTAACATTTGTTTATATATCTATCAAAAAATAAACGAGCTCAGTTACGAATTTTCCCAATAAGAATATTACTTTGTCTGAACACGAAAGAAGTTAACGATTAGAACATGAAACTGAATGCATGCATGGATAAAAGTGCCAAAATGTGAGAGAGGAATTAAAACAACAAAGGATAATATATAAGGAAATTATAGCCGAAAAATGAGTGAAATTCTCCTCTCCAAAATCTCTTACACGCTATCTTCCTCTCAACAGTCACCTGATTGCATTTGTGATTGGGAGCTTTCGCGTACTGCGCCAGGCAATTTGAAATCCTCACGCAAAATCCATTTCTTCTCACTACCAATATTCTTCAGATGTCACTTTCCGATTATTTTCTTCAATGAAAAATCCCAGAAAATTAAGCAGCCAGAGTTATTAACTATTATGATGATTTTGATTGCTATGGATAAAGGTAGGAATTTCTCCTTTAAACTCAAAATTGGGAATTTCATAACTTTTTTAAATGATTTAATAGATACTTATTTCTAGCATTTGAATTTTCATTTTTCCAAAATTTGTTACTAAATAATAAAAACAATGTAGAAACTGTAAAATACTAAGTGACTTATAAGATACCCTATTTATCAGAGGTGGCAAAACCTCATGTCAGTAAAAGCCGCATGTTCGAATTCAAGAAAAGTTCGAGAGTTGCAATTAGATCTTACATCTTTTAAAAGTAGTGAAACAGATTTCATATACAAAGAAACGTTTGATTCTAAACAATCATTCAATGAAAGTTTGCCTTCGCATGTGATGATGCATCGAAGACTGCAAAGTTTCGCAGCGGCTTTGCTTTCTCTAATTACAATTTGATAACATAAAAAATACCCCTTTCCAGCTTTTAAATTACTCAGTTTCTTCGCTATACCTTCTCATAAATGTTGATCTATCACAGCTTTGCAGTGCTCAGAAATTTTCGGAAGCTTTTTAATCTACGCCACAATGATAAAATTGCTTTTGTACTACCTCAAAATTTTACCAATTCCAATGCATGCTCGTTCCACGACAAGAAAGCCTTGTATTTGTTGCTCTAAAATTTTACAGATTCTCAAAATTTTGTAAAAGTAGCATTGTTTTTTAAGCTGTGACTGTCATCAAATTTTTTAGAAATTCTCAAATCTTGAAATTGCCATAAATTTCTCATCAATTCGGATGTCGAAATTACTTTTAACTTGAATCAAATTATGTATGGTAGTGCCCTCGTACTCAAAAAATAAGAAACAAACGCTAAAAGAAAAGGTATGAATGTTAAAAGGGAATTAAAACATACAATTTACATATGAGGTAGAAGTTGCATTGCCGAATGCAAATACGATACCAAAATTAGCGTAAAACGCAATTCACCACAAAGCCTTAAAAACCACACCACGAAGCCTTAAAAAGTGGCATGCCGAACCTATGCGTCATTTCGCAAGCAGCAATAGTTCCGTATAATCAGAGATAGCCAAAGCAGAAAGCATGAACCATGAAAACATTATTTGCATAATGAAATGCGTTGAAGGGCTGTCGGATGTTGCAAACTGGTGCAAGACAATCTGCTGTTTCGAAAGAGCTAAATATGCATCGTAATGTCATCAGTTGTGGAATCGTTCCCAGAGGGATCAAAACCCTTGTAGAAGATGTGGGTCTGAACGCCGGAGGATTACCCCAAAGGCAGACGATCGCTTCCTGTTCCTATGTGCAAGACACCGTAGATCACGAACACACGATAGCTGGTGTCGCATATCTTTACACGTGTAGAACGGCCCGTATCCCACCAAACTGTGCTGCATCGACTGCATGAAGGTGGTCAGTACGCCCAACCATCTGTGGTTCGTGTTCCTTTGTCCCCATCGCATGTCAGAATACAGTTGAATTGGGTCGGCGAACATCGCAGTTGGACACCAGAACAGAGGGACCACGTACTCTTTACGGATGAGTCTCGATTTCACATCCAGAACGATTCCTGAAGGGCAGTGATATGGCAAGAGCCAGGCACTCGCTATCGGGCGCCAAGCAGTGTCAAAAGTGACCATTAGAGGAGAAGGCTTACTTGTATGGGCAGGAATAGCAACGAACGGCCGCACCGACCTCTATCTGATTCCTGGTGTTTCAGTGACAGCCGTCCGATATCGCGACAAAATTTTACATCCTCTTGTGCGTCCTTTTATGGCTGCAATAGGTACCAACGCGATATCTATGGACGATAACGTCTGCCCACATAGAGTGATGCAGTGATGCGGAGTTATCTGAATCCCACAGAGCATGCGTGAGCCAGACAGCAGGTCGCAGTGTGTTGCCAGGCTCCTTCCACGAGCTCCGACATTAGAGGCTACTGTCACAACTAGCGATCAACCACACGATTGCCAGCTTGCCTTTCCATTATCAAGCATGCATTTCAGCTAGAGAGTATCATATTCGTTACTAGCGTGATGTTTCTACTGCACATTCTTCCGACCCATTTTGCCTTTCGCGATGTGATGGTCGGAATAGATGTGTTTTTGTATATCTTTGCTTTATTGTTCGCTGTGTGGTCTAGTAATGCCACACCATCCTTAGTTTAGTTTCTACCGCTACTAGTGACTCAGAAATCCCGCAGACACTTCTCCAGCATCTATGCATCCATTCGTAAAGCGTCCACAAGTCTTTAATCTAACCTTTAAAGATGCTCTTTGCAAAATCGTTTGATAGAGTCAGTAAATATTTTTTAATGTTTTGAATAACATTATTATTTTTTTAACTTATAAAATAATTACATTTGGACACTGATAAATTTAAGTTTACTAATAAAATTTAAAAAGAAATAAAATAAATTAATTACTTTCTTCTGGACATCGAGTAGTTTTAGTTCACTATATTAACAGTTTTTGAAAAGTTTTATCTTCATGTAAATTCTGCTTTTATATCATATTGCATTTAATTTTGTTTGATTATGGACTTATTTTATTGTTTTATTGTTTTTTATTTTATTATTTTTATTGTTTTTTGAAACTAGTAGAGTCACAAGCGCACGCCGCTGTAGTTCTTGTCAATATGAGATTTTTAGAAAATTTAATTTGCAGTTAAGGACAATTAATTAGAAGCGGTTTGAATCTCATAGTAACAGGCAGAACCAAACGTGTGTTTAGCATTCATTAATCATCAAAGTTTAATGTTCTCAATACTATCCCTTTGAAAAGTTCTATTTGAAACGTTGAAGTGATTTATGGTTTTTAAATTGTTTCTCCCATAAATATAATTTTTCTAACTTTAATTCTCTTTAAAAAAAATTCAGCTTTTACATTTCAGTACCAATTAACAGCAGTCTAAATTAATAGCCGAGTAAAATCGTTAGGTGGCGAAAAGATTCTCAAACAGTAAACAGCTTATGATTTTTCACAGGTATTGTTTACAAACTCGCGTATAAATCATCTTTTATTCATGTTCCCTTCCTTAATTGGACATCTACAATGTTCACATTTATAAATGCAAATCATTAACAGATGTACTTTTATGATACCACACAAGCAAATTGCGTGTTATGTTTTCCTAACAAACCGGTTGAGAGTAATCCTCACTGCTTCGCACTTCGACGTTTATGTTTCTTCTCTTTCTCGCTTCATTCTCCAGGGCACTTTTTTACAACTCTCCGAAGCATCAACCCACACAATGAAATCTTTTATAGCATTCGAAACTAAAAGTTTCTTAGGAGGAGGGAATGCGTTCTGATCGAATCTCTCATTCATCGGACATGGAGGATCCTACCCCCCCCCTAAGAGAAAAAGTTCTTTTTTGCATAAAGGAAGTCGCCTGAATGAATGTTGATACTTTATGCGCGTCCGTTCATTTTATGGCCCTCGGTCCACTTTCGAGCGCAAACGGCCGTGGTTCCTATTGCCGGATTCCAAGTCCCGTCGTTCGATCCGGAACCGATTCTCTCCCGTTTAATGCGGGTTACTTCCGGGACCGGGGGGGAGAACAAAACACAGTGACAGGGAGGGAAGAAACATTCATCGGAACATCCGAGATATTAAAAAGTGTGGGAAAGGCCGAATCGATAAATTCTTATTGCCCCAACTGTTTCTTTTTTTCAAATGTAGAATCGGAAGTTATAGATGAGTTTTTCTCCAGCGCCCCCGACGTTTAAAACTTTTTAATGTTCGAGATTCCGTGGGTGAGTTTTTCAGTCGGTCTGGCCAGTTCCCGTTATCGAGCTTCCCATGCATAAAAAATCCTGCAATACCTTGTGATTCTACAGCAATTCTCCCCCCCCCCAGATTTGCGTCACAAGTTTTAGATCTGAAATTCATACGGGTAATGAAATTCGAGATTTTAACGGAAATGTACATTTATTTAGTAGTACTTTCAATAATGTTATACGAGAAAACATAACTTCATAGACTTTATCTTAAATGTCATGAAGTTGGTAATAAATCTATCAGTTTCGGTAGCACTAAACTGAAGTCTGAAATTTAAGTTAGGAAAGTTTATGGGCCAGTTTACTACTTTTCATCTCACAGCTACAATACTGGGAGTGAGAATTTTAGATATTCTTCAATTCTAGGCAAAATGAAAAGGAACCAAGGTCATTTATGAATGCCGAAAAGTGAGGAAGATGCAAGATTATTTTATTACTTTAGCTCATTGATGTTCCAAGTTGGTTCCGCAACATTTTGATGGTTAAAAACGCTTTCTCGGAATTTTTAAATCGTGATCCAGTTAAAATTTTAAATTTATTTTCCATCTGAACTCTCACATAGCCGAAAGGTTTTGCCTCTAGGCATAGTAAAAGATTTTTAATGTATTTTTCAAAGGTAAACAGTCTGTAATTGCTTAAAACTTTATTCAGTAGCATGCAAAATTGATATAGTAATTTAAAATACATTTAATTTACAATGTAGCCTAATGAGTAAATTTTGCGACATTTACAGCATTATTATGATGTTCCTAAAGCCATATACTACATATCTCGACATATAATAGTATTTTTCATATAAATTTAGATATTGGACATTAAAAACGTCTCCACAAAATCTTGCCAAATCCAAATTTATTACGTTACACTTTCATGTCATTTAGCTATACGATAGGTGTTTCTTTCTCCTAAGTCGTAAGATTTTTGATTAATCTTCCGAGTGGCCTGAGAAACAGCCAATTTTCAGAGTGGTAGTATTCGCCGTGACATAAAATTACTTTTCGATTTTAAAATTTTATAATAATAATAATAATAATAAACGATAAATGAAGCGATTTAAAAACAATAAAGCACTTTTTGATAATTTTATTTTCATTTTATTTTTAATACTGTATCTAACTGATATAATTTTAAATGTATGTAATTTATGATGTATGTTTCTTCTTTTTACGTATATGTAATTTATGATACATCCTATTGTTAATGATAATTATGAGCACTTTTACCATTTTTCTAATTAATAACCGATACTTCTAATACCAAAGATAATAATTAAATTGACGCAGAATAGTTGAGATTTTTTTTCACTTGTAATATATTTCTAGAGCATTTTTATGATTTTATTTTTGTTATTAAAAAGTCCCGACTGTCATGCATTAAATTACAAATAAAACAATTTTCAAATCGAAAGGGAATTTTTAAATATCCATACAGTGCTGTAGAAAATGAATAGTTTCTTATGAATCGAATATTTCGTGTCCAGTTATTACAGTATTCTTTCGTGAAGACTGGTTTTATTTCCGTGGAGAGTCGACAAAAAAATAAGGATATTTTAAAATGCTCCTGATATTTAAAATTTTTTAAAAATATTGCTTTATACTTAACAGTCACATTTTTAATAAAGCAATTTAATAAAGGTATTACGAAAAGATATAGCAAGAAACAAATTATTCTGTACTAAAATATGGAATAAGTGGCATTAGAAATATTTCTTCTTATTAGGGGGCTCTAATCTGCCATGAATTTAACAAACTTACTACTTACTTGATATGAATGGTCAATAAAAGGAAAAAAAGTGCAAAGAATTTCAAAGAGTATGCGAAACAAAGTAGCAGATCCAAATTCGTTACGCAAAATAACATCAGCCGATAAAACTATGTAATGTATGTTGATAAAACTAAAATAATAATAAAACTAAATAAATAAATAATAAAAAAAACTATAAATGTCGATAAAACTATGTGATATGTGTATGTCGGACTGTCATACCTATTGTTTATTGCTTCAGCTAGTATACCGCTAACAGTGTAGAGTGATTAGGTTATTTTAAAGCAGGACACATGAAAAATGAAGCTGGACCTCTCGAATACGCGCCGAGTGTGCTACCGTTACAGCACGACGGCATGCAGAAAGGAGGGAGAAAATACCTTACAAAAGTTGATTTAATAGTATATTCCCATTTTTTTGTAAAACTGAAATTAAAAAAAAAGTTTGGAAACTTCAGTTTACAGTTTAATATCTAAAGTTTCAAAATCACATCAGAGTTTCAAAAACTGTCTTTTTAAATACAAAAATTACTAGATTAAAAAGCGACTGTTATCTGATCTTTTATACGCAGATTTCGGTTTAACGCCTGAAGCAACTTTCAGCTCAGCAGTTACAATAAGCTTACGATTTTAAGAATTAGTTCTCCCAAAATTAAAGATACACAGCATGCAATTTTATATTTAAAATGAGCTATTCACAATAGCAAAGCCAAGTAGTAGGAGAATTGCTATGGTATTTCATCGCACTCGGAGAGATTTCTGGAGTTATTTAATGCAATATAGTTTCAATTATTCAAGACAGCTTTGTACTTATTTTAGTGGATGGCTTACAACAAATATTTCCCTCAAGTGGTCATACTTTTTAGTCCAAAGGGGCTTTGTCCCTGAAGGACTATTACTTTCGTTTTGCGATTTTGTGTCGGAAACATTAAATGTCGGTTCACTTTTCAAACTGTTGCCACCAAATATTGCAGCCATTATATTTAAAGAAATTAAATAATGAAGAATCTGCATAAATGTATGCATGTCTCTCGCATTGTGATAAAACGACGGTACCTAGAGCCATCCAATTTTGAATGACGTAATCCTGCTGCGAATATGGGCATCTGGAAACAAATCTTAAATTTGAAATTTGAAATTTGTTTTATTATCGATTTCATATTTTGTAAAACTTGAACGAATTTTTGATTAACAAACTCAACGATTCAGGAATGGCAAAACTATACGAAGAAAAAGAAACATTTTAATCTCCAGGGCGTGAGACTCTGTGTAGCAAATTCTAAAGATATGCTCAGTTTAAAATTATTTTGCGATATTGTTCTTTAACTGAATTTTATGGTTTAAGTGCGAAGAACATGATATTTAATAAATAAAGGTAATATACAAAATGTTATAAAAACGCCCCTTTGGACGTAATTTAAAATCTGAAGCATTTCAGATTTTCTTTCTTTCTTTCTTTCTTTTTTTCATTATTTATCTGTATTCATTTGTATTATCTATATACAATAAGTCTGTTTGCTAGAAACTATGACATATCGATAATGTAGTATTTTTTAAAAGTTTGAAGATATGTTTAAAAAATTACAAATTACTCACCGCGCCAAAAAGACAAGATTTTAGGTAAAGAAACATTTTTGATTTCATTGAACAGAAAGGTACTTTCAATAAGACCTGCAGGATTTCTGAAGAGATGACGGTACTGATTAGTGTTAGAATAGAAATTCTAATTCATAGTAAGTACAGAATACTGAACAACAGTTTTAGTTCTTTCAACTAATTACGAGAATCTTCTTCGCACACTTTGTTCACTTACATAGTTTTAACATTTCGAATACGCCCTGATCGAAGCTCAGCTCTCTTATTTCAGAAGATCGCGTTACGTAAATCACTACAAAAACTGAATAGCTGTATTTGTTTACTTATAAATAATGACACAAAAATTTTGAAATTATCTTCTTCAGTTATTATAAAACTAAATATACGTATCTCCTATATCTTTACCGTGCCTTCAACAAACTAGATCTATGGTATAAACCTCATTTGATATGACGCACACTATTAGAGACCCACAAAATCGCTCTATTTAACGCAATAAAAAGTACACCATTCAAAGTTGATTTCGAGCTCCATTCCTTTCTCTCTTTTTCTCATTCACTTCGGCTGAAATACGAGGGTACTGTTAAGAAATGTATCCAACAAGGCTCTGCTCCTACGCAAGCAAATGTCACAAAATAAGATAAGAACAAAGTGATTAATTCTGTGAAGACAGAAGATGCATAGAAAAGAGGCCATCGTCTTAAAGTAAACAAACATCACTTAAAAGACGGAAACCGGAAGAAAAAAACTGACTACGTGCTTATGAAAAAGTCATTCCCCTTCGGTTTTTATTACTATTATTACTGCTAAGTTTTAGCTTCAGCTGTGATTTAATTTTTAGGTTGAAGATCTCAAACAGTTGACAACAAAAAAGACTCGGATTTTAACAAGCATACTGGAACCGACCCAAGGCTGTCCAAATTTCTATTATCCAAACCAAGTAAAGTGGGGAATGAATAATTTCATGAGATTAATTTTAAGTACAGTTGCCACTCTAAAGCAGTGGTTCTTAACCTTTTCAGTGATCGGCTTATATCAAAATAAGTTGTTGCACCCTCTTCAAAAATATATATATATATATTTTAATTATAATTTCTTATTTATTTATTTCTACTGTTTGAAACTACATCTACAGTAAGATAATTTATTTACTGAAAAATAAATACACTGAGATATATATCTTTAGATAAATTTTCATTTACTCCAAAATTTTTATCTTGGACGAATTTGGTTTAAAATGAAGAAAACATAGCCTAAATGCAAACTCTTCTGCTTTTCCCGAATGTCCGATTTTTTAGGTTCGGTTTGCACATTCGGGCATATCTTGCTTAAGGTTTGCGGATTAGTTGACGGTACTTCTTTCTTCGATACAACAGTCGAACAACGGTGAAATACAATTTCTATGAGTTTGATTACATTAAAAATAAATTCTAATTTAAAATGAAAGAAAAAAATGAGCTTTGCTACATTATTTCAAAGACGAAATTACCCAACAATGGTGAAATATAATTCATATGGATTTAAAATTAATTAAAAATAAATTTGTCAGAACTGTGTGTTCGGTGCATACTCTTGGCAAACATGTTCGTGAATTAAACTGAGTCCTGATCTTGAACAGTGAGCTGAATGCAGCTATGTTCTGTGGTAGGAAACTGTGGTTAAGTGGTAGAAGAACTGCACTTCAGAGGGATTTAAAATCCTCTTTTATTAAACCACAAATTATATACAGCCACTTCCCAACTCGGGAGGGATACAGAAAATAACGACCGCACTTGGGTCTAAACTGAACAATCAGATAATTTAAAAAAAAATTAAGTAGAAATTAAATCGTCGTTGCTCACAGAGCTATAAACGCGAGGTTGGTCTCTATGCTAAAGGGCGCGTAGCAAGATTTAACTAATACTATCGCACTTAGAATTACTTCAATAAGTAATAGCGTAACAGCGCTACGGCTTAGAATTTAAATACTAGCTGGTCAGGCGAACGTTGAACAGAGTAACAATGGTCTGAGACTAAAAGCTCTCTCACACTGAGAGAGGTTCCTACCTCTCGTTTAAATAGAGCTTGGCTCCACTTCAAATTAGCATAAAGCTGAAACGCGCGCTTATTCTAACGGGAAGCTGAAATAAGAACAGATAGAAAAAGGCAAATTAAAATAAAACTTTGTTAGTTTAACTAAAACCTTACACATTTTAATTTAAGTTTAAATTGAAAGCAAAAATCTTTCACACAGATTTACTTCAACTTCGATATAGTAATTCCTCACGTAGTCTAACAAATTGGTTCCGCCATTAATCTAGACTGTCTGATCTGACTAATCGGAAAACTAAATGCATACAAAAAATGATAATACGTTCCAAATAATAATAATATTAATAAAATTCTGAAAGTTTTCAGATTTTATATTACGCCCAAAGAGGAGTTTTATAAATTTACACACATATACACGTTTCGAGAGCGTTTGGGCTAAAAATATTTAAAAACTTTAAAATTCCACACAGACATTCTCGCGCGCTAGAGTTTTTTTTTTTTTTTTTCTTCTCCCGTACAGTGTTGACAAAACTCGCTTTCAAATCGTTGAGCCCATTAATCAAAAATTTATTAAAGTTTAACAAAATATGAAAGAGACAATAAAATAAAAGAAATTCCAGATACGGGCTTCCAGGTGCTCACATTCGGATGGAAGACTACGTTATTCAAAATTCGATGGGTTTATGTATCGTTGTTTTTTCACAATGTGAGAAACATAGATATATTCATACAGATTCTTCATTATTTAATTTCTTTAACTATAATATAAGGCTCTAATATTTGGTGGCCACAGTATGAAAAGTGAAACGAACATTTATAGTGAACCGACGCAAAATACCGTTTCGAGACAAATAGCCCTTCTGGGATTATGCCCTTTTGGGCTAAAAAAGAAAAAAAAGTCTGAAAGCTTTCAAATTTTATATTACATCCAAAGGGGCGATTTTTAACATTTTGTGTGTTACTGTTATTTATTAAATATCATGCTCTTCGCACTTAAAGAATAAAATTTAATTCAACAGTAATATCAGAAAATATTTAAAAAGAGCATATCTTTAAAATTTCCGATACACAGTCTCGCGCGCTGGAGATAATTTTTTTCCCCGCACAATGCGGCCGGTGCTCGCTTTGAAATTGTTCAGTTTGTTAACCAAAAATTCGTTAAATTTTTACAAAATATGAAGTAGATAATAAAACAAATTCCAAATTCGAGCTTCCAGATGCCCCATTCATGCAGATTCTTCATTACTTAATTTCTTAAAATGTAATGCAGGGATCTAATATGTCGTGGCAACAATTAGAAAAGTGAAACGCTGTTTCATAGTGGACGATGCAAAATGTCAAAACGAAATTAATAGCCCTTCTGGGCCAGTTGCTCCTTTGGGCTAAAAAAACTTTTTCTTTCCGTTTTTCAACAAATAAAACGCAATTGATAAATTGAAATATCTTTATTATAATTAATTAAAAAACATACATATCCTAATTCACTTTTTATTGTCTAAAAATTGTTATATTATTATCTGCAGATGTTTCTTTTACCTTTTCCCTTCAGATATTTCACTGCAGCAACGAATTGTACTCTTTATCAACCGGGGAAATGTAAAGCTACTTTCAACTTCCCGAATCCATTTCTATAACACGTTCTCACAAAATTTCAAATCATTCTAATAATTTTTTTTAGTTGTTCGGTTGCTAATAGCGATAATAATGATAGCTTTTCAACTGTTGTCCAGTGATAGTTGTCAGAGTTAAAGAGCGAAAAGCTAGATAAAGATTACTTATGCATTAAATAGTATAAATTCGTGTATTGTTTTCTTAGAATTTATTTTCATTTTACTCAGTTTTTATTGAGTTTATTTTGAAACTTTTAATCGGGACTACAGTGAAGACAGTATGGCTGCGCATAAGATTTATTTATTGAAAGCAATGAGTTTGTTCAGATAGCTGAAATTTTTAGTTTGACTTATCATTTAAAAAAAAAAAGAAAAAAGTAAAGAACAGCAAAGCTTTCGAATTTTATTTTTATACTACGGTATCTAAACTTTAATTTGATGAAATGAAACTTTATACCAAGCATTCTAAAAATTATTGCAATTATACGCGTGATGACTTCTAACTGTTATTTAAAAATAAAACGACATATGGCAAATTGATAGAATTTTGATATAATTTAACTCACTCTCATATTTGATGTTCCCAGCAACTACATTCAGAATTAGTAACTTAAAATCATGAAGACACTAAAAGTAACAAAAAAGAATTTTTATGTAAATTGAATAGTAACGTATGATATAATTTTGAAGAATAATCCGAATTCCTTTGCCACGGGAACAGCTATATAAAAAATAAAAAAAAATCTGAAAGGTTTCAGATTTTAAATTACGTCCAAATGGGGCGTTTTTTAAACATTTTGTATGTTACTTTTATTTATTGAATATCATGTTCTTCGCATTTAAACCATAAAATTCAGTTAAAGAACAATATCGCAAAATAATTTTAAACTGAGCATATCTTTAGAATTTCCTACACACAGTCTCACGCGCTGCAGATAAAAATGTTTTTTTCTGTACAACGTTGCCATCGCCCGCTTTGAAATCCTTGAGTTTGTTAATCAAAAATTCGTTAAAGTTTTACAAAATATGAAATCGTTAATAAAACAAATTCCAAATTTCAAATTTGGGCTTCCAGATGCCTATATTCGCAGCAGGATGACGGCATTCAAAATTCGATGGCTTTAGGTACCGTCGTTTTATCACAATGCGAGAAACATACATACATTTATACACATTCTTCATTATCTAATTTCTTTAAATATAATACAGGGCTGCAATATTTTGTGGCAACAGTTTCAAAAGTGATAGACTTTTAATGTTTCCGACGCAAAATCGCAAAACGAAAACAATAATCCTTCAGGGACAAAGCCCCTTTGGACTAATAATGTTTAGTAAAAAACTTGCTTAATAAATTATATGCAAAACAGTTCAATATGATAAGAAACTCCACTGGAAAAAGTACGTAGTAAGGATATCAAAAGTAGGTTCTAATCTTATTAAAAGTGCGTTCTAACCGACGTAGTTTACGCAGTTTCAAATTGATTAGGATTGACTTTTCGTTGTCAACATTTTGCAGGAACAACGTAGCTTTTTATTATTAAAATTTTCGTCATTTCAGAAATGAAGACACCTTTTCATGAAAGCTGTCACTATTTACTTTTGCCGTTAAGCAATTTTGTTGCCCTTATCTTAAAAATTTGAATTTATTTTAATTTGATTCTGGAATTAACCATTCAAAGCAGTTTCAGTCACACATTTCTTGAGAAGATCTCGAGTCATTCTGAAGAGAAGATGAAACAAAATTTCTTTGTGTATTGACTGAAAATATTTCTTTGTGTATTGCATTACTGCGCCGCCAAGGACTGAACGGAAAACAGTCGATAGGAAGTGAATGAAAGGACATTGTTTTTGTACGCTCCGAAAAAGGGTTATGATTATCTTTGAAATCATTTGTGTTCTGTAGCCAGCAGGCGAGCTGCAAATTGAGCGAAACGTTCTGATGGTCGATGCGTGTGGGGAGGAAGGAGAAGAGAACAAATAAAGGCATATCCAGTGGAAGTTTATTTTCAGTCGCAAGGACATTTCTCCGAAACAAATATCCTTTTTCATACGTAACAGAGATATCGCGCAGATTCTCCGAAGACGCCATTTTTAAAGCTTTTTACTAGTTGATTCTCGTATGAATGAATGTCTGTGTAATAGTCTGTCGTTAGTTAGAAAGAATAATATTTTGGATAGTTATTCCTTACAATAACAGTGTTATTGAGTTCTAGTAAATAAGTCTTTAATAATTTTGATCTTTTAATAAAAACTTTGATTTTTTACAACGAAATGTATTAAAAAATGCTCCGGTATTTAAAAGGTGCGCGGAAACTGCCTGTAAAGCAGTTTTGTTTGAAGTGTAAAATATTATTACTTAAATATTATTTACCTTCGAAATAACATTCGTCTGAACACACTTCTCTTTGAATCTCTGGAAGCACTGGCAAGAGTGCCTGTACGTCATAGACTGACGACAGTGTTTTTCGGGTAGCTTTAGATATCTGAAAACACTGACACTGCGTAACCGTCTTGATAACAGAAATAAGCAAAACAAGAGAATGAGAAATCTGGCTAAAAAGTTGATTGTGGCATGAAAAGCATCTATTTCTTATCAAAGAAAATCAAGGTCATTTGTTCAAATCAATTCCAATTAAAATGTGGTATCGAGCCGAATGGTCAAAAGATACTTTAAATCCGTTTGAACCTACAAAATGAACTGTAGTGCCCTGGACGATGTCATTTCTTACATTTCTTCCATAGAAAGCACGCTAACGACTTTTAGTAGCTTAACTCAATCAATATAAGTTTCATGAAAGTGGCAATAATTTTTCCGCGAGTATTCTGAATATCAAAAAAATATTTGGGGAGAGAGGGAAACCAATTGCCAACATAGTCAAGAGACGTGTAGTATCATGTGAAAATCGGTATATATGCTTAAGATGATATTGAACATCTTGATGATATACCGTCTGAATACTGATTTTAAAAAGAAAGTAAACAAAGTAAAAAAAGTAAAACAGTTTTTTAAAAGAAAGTAACTTAAAAAAAATTATGCACTTGTAGTTGCGGTATACAAAGTGATTGTATTATGATAATGAACAGAATATGATGTTATAAGGTTGTTGTTGTCGCAAGGGGTAACAGGTAACGGAGGACGTGGGCACCATTCTCCTGCCGTAACGGTTGATTGGTTTAGCACCACGTCCGTTTCTGTCTGGAACAAAACCCTCGAGTTGTTAGTTGGGGGCTACACAGTCATCTGATACCTGGCCCCGAGACCCAGCGCCTGATGCATGGCCCTTATAACCAGCTGCGTCTAAATGGCCACTGGGATTTCGTTTCTAACTCATAGAATTTTTTACTACTTAGCTTTTATATTAGGTATGCAATAAGGAGTTATCTATTATATTAGGTATGTAATTGTTGTTAATGTTTTTCTTATATTACAAGAAAGCCATTAACAGCAATTAAACATTAGCAACATTTGTCGCAAGGGGTGAAACCCGGCCTCCCGGGCCGAAACAAGTTCAGCCAGCCATGTTCCAGTAAATTATCCAATTAATCAATTGATGCTATAAAGTATTTTCTTCCTCCTTCCAGCATGCCTTCGTGGTGTAAAGGTAGCACACTCGACGCGTATTCGAGTGGTCCAGGTTCAATTTCATATCTCCTTTAAAAAAAACCTAATGACTCTATAGCGACACCCAAACTAAAAAAGATGGTAGACAATAATTCGTCACCACCATGATTTGGTGACTGGACGCCCTCATCCCCAGTCGCCTTTTAAAAGGGGGGAGTATATAAGGTATTTTCTTCCTCCTTCTAGAATGCTTTCTTGATGAAACGGTAGAACACTCGATGCGTTTTCGAGAGGTCCAGATTCGAATCCCGGCGAGGGCATGCTCAATTTCATATCTCCTTCTTTTAAAAGAAATTAATGATTCTAGATTGCAAAGCGCTTTAAATTATCTTCATAAAAATATTAAAAATATTTTAACAAAACTTAGCCGTATTCCCTTTTAACGTAATTTTTTTTTTATTATTTATTTTTGAAAGCATATCCAATTTTTGAAACAACATTATTTATTTCCTTGAAATACATCTTTTCTCAAGTAGTTATACCCTCTAAAAAATTATTAGATTTCATTGAATCTATTTTGAAAAGTTTATCCTTGCGTTAAATTTTCAGGAAGCTCATCTTACATCAGTAACTAATAAGTATAAGCCAAATTACTACTTTTCTGTTATGTTATGCAATCAGCCAGTGGTTGTTGATTCACCACTGGAAATCTGGCTGATTGCTACTGGCATAACAACCTACCAACTATTCGTGGGTCTTGTTTACATTCTTCCGGAGAACGCAAGAAAGAGTAATTACAGCCTGTGGATTAAAATGAGTTATTAATTGTGCTTTGTTGCTTTCGTTAGGTAAGAAAATTACGTTTATTCTTGGAATACTTTTATTATGAAGTTTTAATAAAAATGCTATAAAGTATTATATATCAGGTTGCTGTAAAAATTGGGTTTTGTCAAGGATGAGATTGGGATATGTTATTTAGTACTGGAAAGAACTTATTATTTCATGGAGAAACTTTAGGGGAAAATTTTTAGTGCTACACATGAGAAATGAAACGAAGCCAGTATCAGTCCGTTCAATTGCCAAGAACCGATCCCGTAACGAACAGTCAGTGCCTAGTAGTCTTATTCACTCAAACAATGTTGTTCATTTGTTTGCAGCTATTTACAACAGTACATTTGTCTGTTGGTCATTTGTTTACAACTGTGCTGTTGACAACTAAACAGAAAAGTGTTCTTTATTCATCATTCCGTATTTCCACATACATAAATTAAAATCTTCGATTAAGCAGTGTCTTCGTTTGTAAACTTTCTTTGCGTCAGAACGATATTAATCATCTTCAGGAAATATTCGCTAGTTTCAATCAATTTTTTAATATTTAAAAATAATTAAAATAATTTAATGACATTTCTAGCCCTTTCTATCTTTTAACAAATTTTGTTGCTTTAATTAATTTTTTGTTTCGAGTTATTTTATATTATAGTATCCTTTCTAATAATAACAGCTATAGATTGGGGAAGAAAAAACTTTACTTAAGATCAATTAAGCCATCATGTGCTACTTCTAATCTAAAATATAATGTTCTTTAGTCTATTTGGAGATTAAGAGCCAACAGCGACCAAGCAGTAGAATACCTGAATACTGTTAATTCGATCCAGATTCAAATACAGCCAACGGGCAGGCTGCAAGGTAGTTTTCATGATTTTCTCTATCTTTAATGTGGATACGAGTAAGCTTCTTTGAAAAAGTTCTCCACGAATGTAGGCCCTTCGATTAAGCGGATAGCCCTCGTTTGCTTTTCCATAACTCAAATAATCCAATCCATCCACTTGGATATAAAACGGAAAATGAATTTGATTCGAATTTGAAATTCGGACCTATTTCCTCGACTTCCTTTATCAGCGTCGGAGTTTCCAAAGAATCGTTTATTTTCTCTCTATAAGCACCTTAATCGCATCTGCACCCGTCTTAAATCATGGGCACCGGACATAGGCCTAAATGGCTCTTCCTCCGAAGTTTAAGTAACTTGCTTTTGGCTCCCACGCCAACGCAGCGCAAGCTTCAATCAAAGTCTTCGCATTTCTTCAATGGCACACGCAATTATTTCTTGGAAAAAGGCTGCGCTGAAGACACGAATTGCGGATGTTGACTGAAAAAGCCGGAATTTCCATCTGAAATTTAAAGATAATCTGACGCTTTATAATGTGATTTATTGCAGGCCACAAGAGCAAAGAAAATTAGATACAATCATAACTATTGGATCAAAACATAGTTTAGGGTTGTAGATTTGATGCCACCAAAGGATTTGAAATAAACTTACAACGGATATTACAGGTTATAGTTTAATACTCGAAATGTGTTAAGCTTATATCACTGCAAAATATAATGCGCAAATTCATCGAAAATAACTTACATAGTATATTTGGAAATAATTTTTTCGTGTGTTATGTAAACTAGAAAAGAATTGTAAATGTTACAAATTTTAAGAACCGAAATTTTCTGAAATATTAAGCAACATGAAATTATACGAATATTTCATTATAAAGATTGCTGCTGTCAAAAAGTACGGAGATAGTGTTAAGACTATAGTGTCTGAAGTACTTCAATTTAGTAAGTGCTAAACCGATATCGTAACAATTTGAGGATAAATAAAATGCCTTTGATTATTTTCAATCGCAACACCTTTTCTTTTCTCTTGGACTAAGGAAGAAATGAAGAGGACATTTTCTCCTGGACCTTTGCTTTAATAGGTTTCCTTATCTCTTTAAATCTTTGTCTTTTATTTCAGCGGAGATTTCAGTTGCATCTATGAAATCATTAAATTTCTCGAACTATACTTAATTATTCATTATCTGCATATATTTAGCTCCGCTCTTTGCAAATCGAAAAATAAAATTCTAAAAAACACCCTATTAACCCATGAGAGTAAAAATGCATCAGTAATACAACGATTACAAAATTCGTTTCAGAAGCAAATTCCGAAATCGAAATCTCTTCAGACTTATATTTTTAAAATAAAGAAACGAAAAAAATATAGAGTTTTCAGCGCGATTGCAGAATTTTTTCTATTTAAAATAGAATTTGCGAAAAACGTTCTGACTCTTACACCGAAGTAATCGTACATCCCGCAATTCTCGACCTTAGTTTTAAATTTTCTACGCTCTTATTTAAGAAAATTGAGAAGGGCGAAAAGACAGAGAGGAAGAAAGAAATTAAATAAATAAATAAGTTGTATTTCTTTTTTCAATAACAGCAAAATAATAAATAAATAAAAATATAGCATCATAGGACAAAAATGCAAGTTTGTCCCCTTTCCGAAAATAGAACTTAACAGGAAATACTTCAGAAAGCAAAATAGCGCGAAGGAATGAAAGAATTACTATTTATTTGGGTTGGAAAATGTTTAGAATGTTACCAGTAATCAGATCGTACAAAATAACATCAGATGAAAGAATGATGAAATAAATGCAGGGTTCATATAAACAGAAATACGTAATTAATTTGGAAGTCAAACAACAAATTGATAATAAGAAAATATCTTAGAAATACATAATTTTGTGAACAATCCTGAATTTTCTCGAATTCAAATCCTAAAAGGATCTCGGATCTTTCAAATAAGAATAGTAGCAAAGGTATATCTAAGCAGCAATTTAAATTTCTATTAACAGTTCAAAAATCCACAGCCATGGCTGAATTGTTAGACAGCTAGAATCCTGTGTCAGATGCAGCGTTTATGCACCATAGTATTAACGTCCAGGTTCGTTATCAGTATCAGGTGATCTGTATCTGAATTTATGAAGACAATATCATAGTTAATAATTCTGAAAAATGTGAAGAAAGCTCCGTGCAACAGTTATTTGAAAATTCCAACACGTATTGCTAAATGACACAGTGAAAGGCTGTTAGACTCAAAGCCTCTATAAAATGACATGTGATCTAGGTACTATTATAATTACAGCAACTGTCCTCCTCTTTTTTAAAATGAAGTCTTTTATTCGACGATAATAAGTCTATTTTTATATAAAGCTTTGAATGTTTGAGTTCAAGTTAGAATTCGAAAGATTATAACTAAGAAAAAAGGGCGTCCAGTTTAACCTTCAGCCTTTTTTATGCTCCGCGGAATTCGAGGATTCGGATAGAAAAACCTTAGAAATAATATAAGTATGATTGTAATGGCGTAGTTTCAGTGTTTGAAATTGGGAACGCTGTTAGAAGATTGGATGGATCAGAAATGGCGACGAAGTTAGTAAATTAAGCTGTGGTGGTAGGGAGGATATTAAGAGATTAGGATGCAAAATAAATAATACGAAGTCGTCTATTAATATATTATCATCGTTCATATCCATCACATTTCTGTGTCCATCTGTTCCTGTATCTGTCTGTCTGAATGAAGAAGCGGAAGTTGAATGTAAAAGTAGTCTTCAGCTTTGCTTCACATGAAAGTCTTGGATATGTTTGTTTTTACATTGATTCTCTTTCATACATTTCTTTGTATGCAATAAACAAAGCAGCGTTCCATTAATAGTTAAAGATAATACTTTTTCGCAATTTTTGCATAAAACAATGTTGAACAGTATTTTCGATTTCCAATTTTTTTCGTAATAGCGATTCTTTTAATGCCAGAAAAAAAAAAGGCATTAATTTGTCTCTTTCGTAAAAGAAAACTGAACTGGCGTGAAGTGATCGTTTAGAAAACAGGGAGGCAAATGATGTATGGAATAAAAACTAAACGGTTTAGTTTAATATGAGATATATAACAGGAAAAGGGCAAAAGCGAGACGTCCATAAAAAACGCATAACTATTCTTTTAATGCTACACCAACAAATCTCCCTCGTATTTGCAAAGCAATGAAGAAACACTCATCCCATATTAATGGCCTGTGATTTCAACTTTAGGTGCAATAAACCACAATATTGGACTCGAATAACAGTTGGTAAGGATGTAGACAAACAGTGATGCAATTAATGTTTGATATCTGCATACATTTTCAGACAGTCATCAAAGACCAAGGTCACGAGAAAACCGCGATTTTTCGCACTAGAATTATGTACCTCTTGTATGTGTTAGAAACCTGCAGACGAACTTCTGTGGGAAAAAGACATAAGATTTTCTTGATTCATGTGAACGAAATTTGAAAAATTTTTAAATAATAATAATATCTGCAAAAGTCGCAGAAGTCAACGTTCAAGACGTTTCCTTGCCAAAACTTGTTTCGAAAATTCTTAAAATATCGGATACATACAGGGAAAAAAAAATGTGTCAGCATCAAGCGATATGACTCAAACGTCTTAACAGCGAAATGAAATGAGGTTTTACATTATTAAGATCACGAATGAGTAAAATGATGGCATTTTAATAATCTTACCATATAAATATTTTAGTTATAATTATTATATCCACTGTATGTATGAGCCTTGGAATGCTCATTATATGGCTCTGTTTCTTGATGATAACTTTCGCAGTTCATCATTACGCCAGTCTCTTAAAAAAATGTCTTCCTTCTGCGATTTAGCATATTTCATAACCTGGAGGAAAAGCAAATACTGGATTTTAAGAAATTCCAAACTATTGAAACTCTAGAGGGATGAAAAATCACGTCGTATTACTTTCCTGTAAATAACTCCCTAGTTTTAGAAAGAACTGAATAATAATTCTTTACTTTCAATATGAATGACCATTTAGTTTCTACATTTCAGATCCTGAGAAATGTTTCGTTGCTAATGATTACCCACGATATTTTTTCTGAAATCATAGATCAACGAAGGCCACTTAACGTCACTGGCAATTTTAAAACACATCCAAAGACATATATTAAATCACTCCTAATGAAATGTTGTCTCTCTTATCAATATCCTTTACTCATCGTCGGTAATAATGATTGCCCCATTTAGCATGTTTAAAAGGTACTTCGTATTCATTCATGGACAAAGCGTTGTCTGGTGAACAAAGAAGCATAATATACATAATAAAATACTTTAAACTGACTCTCGCGAATTTTACGTTGTAACCAATGACGCTATTGTGCAGTGTAAATAGTTTGAAATATAGTTTTCTTAGAATGTATTGACTTTTAGATTCCTCTGTAAATTTCGTATATTTCATAAGTGACTAAGTAAACGTGAAAGAAAAATAATGAAAACATAAATGAATATACCGTTAGATGCTTTGCAAAGAATACATACAAGATGAATACATCACAAATACAATAAATCTCGCTAATTACCGAGCGGTTAAAGACTGCTGAGTACTGGTAATTTATTCTGAGATCATACTCAGGTGAGCGCTGTTTGCATATTTCATTTTTGAGGGTTTCCCCGCGTGTAACACGAATGCAAGTCAGTTCTCCTTAGAATGTCCTCCACGAAGGCACTGCTCTGCTTAAACAGATAGCCCTCGTGTGCTTTGTCATGATAAGTGTTTTGTTCAGATAACCTGACCTAACCATATTTGCAACAGCATATTCAACGTAACGAAAGATTTAATCATGGGACGTTAGAGATATATTTAAAATCTTAAGTACTTCATTCCTTATCATTAGAGGATTAGGAGTAACAATGAGAAAATTTAAACCGCAAAACTGCTTTTCAGGTATCTGAGGCGATCTGTGAAACATGGAGTTAAAAGAAAAAGGATTAAAAGGAAACTGTATCATTCTTAATACAAATGGGTACAGGAACATTTCTAACATTTCCCTTTGTTTTAGGTATGACGATATCAAAAAAGTTTCCTTTTTAATCTTGCTGTTCTGCTTTGAATTATTTATTTATTTCCATTTTAACCTTCATTTGCAATTTCGAACATTCGAAATACTGTTCTGGAATAACTAGTCATTATTCTTGTTTCCCAACTGATGAAAGATAAAAGTGCAGAAGTACTGCTACAAGCAATTCCTTGACAATGAAATTCTTCCGTTTAAAACAATCTATTGGAAAGCAAAAATGAACATTTTCCTGTACGCCTTTATGAACACGGAACTTTCAATTTTTAATGATAATTTCGAATCACATTTCTTCATGTGTTTTAGCTCGAATGTATTTAGTTTAGTAGACAGTTCGAATTTTCCATTATTTTTTCCAGTAGACAAAAAAAAAATTACATAGCTATTTCAAGCAACTAAATTTTTGGGTCGTCCAAAAACTTCTGCGGTTTTTCAAATCGAAGCGCGTTTTCTCTAATTATTTTGTTACTGCTCTATTAAAGGAATGACCTAGATCGCAGCGGATGTTTAAAGATGGTTTTTTCCGTTACATAAAACACAGAGATGGCATCTTTATTCAAACCATGGCTGTTAATTTTGAAATAGCCAACGCTGCAGTATCTACGTTTAGCGGACTAATTATTGTGCTGAATTACCAGCAGCTTAACGCATTTTATTTCGACTGGTGATTCAAAAACATGCAATACAGCGTAAAGGATATTTACGAGAGTTAGGGTCAAACGTTAGCTTTAGAAGAAGAGTGGAATTTAGAAAAAGAAGTGCCTTCGATGTTCAAAACCACAGTTATCTGGGAAATGTAGTTTCACAAATGTAAGTGCAAACATACATTAAAGAGAGTAAAATACATCCAACTGGAAATTTGGGGAAAGAAAAAATAAAAAAAGAAGAGACGGTAACTAACCCGCCTTTTCATAGCGATAGCGCTAATATCGTTACTTTTATTAGAAGAGAATCAAATGGTTTTTCTTACTTCTCTGTTCTTTTAATGAATGCTTATTATTATGAAAACTGATAGCATTATTAAAGCAACCAGATGTTTTCAGCTTGAATTTGAAATAAAACAAAATTAAAGTCATTCGATAATGTTGCATTAATCAGTTTTTCGTTTTTAAAAAGTTGCTTCTGCAGTCAAATGTAATATTATTGCTATAATGTTATAAAGGTTATCAGAATGAAGGCAATTTCGCCTTCAGTTTTGTTCCATTCAGTTTATTTTTTCGATCAAAGTTTATGAAATTTAAAGCGCAAGAGTTTAAATAATTTTTTATTCTAAAAACTTGAATTAACTTTGTAATTTGAAAACTAACCTATCTTTACAAAAGGGTAATTAGCTATTGTTTCTTTTTCTTTTTTTCCATTTCTTCATTTAGGTTTGTGTTACAACAAAGATAAGCATATTCTTATTCTTCAGAACAAAATACCTCTCTAAAATTTGTCGAAAGACTAGAAAAAAAGTCTTAAAACATATAAAAACACACTTGTGGGATAAATGAAATCCCATTAGTGGATCAAAACCAAGTAAGATTACAGACATGTATGATTCTGTACTGTTTATATAACATACTGCGTTAGACAGAATCTTTGAGAGCAGTGTATATATTCATTTAAATTAATTAGATATTTAATAAACAAAGAATTATCAATATACTATTAAAAATTAAATAAGAATTAATATTTTGTTGCTTTTAACGTTCAATTTTTTACGCAATTACAGTTCAATTCAATTCGAAAGATATACTAAAAATCTTACGTTTTGCTGAATCGCAACTGTATTAGAAATGGTTTGTGACAGATGCAATAAAGATAAAGACCTTATATGTTAAGTAATGGCGTAATAAAAAGAATTTATGAACTTGGTTTACGAAAAATTGACCTGGAATGTCTGAAAGTGGCATGTATAGGAGAATCAAAGAGAAGAATCAAAGAGGAGAATCAAAGAGAAGAATCAAAGAGAAGAATCAAAGAGAGAATCAAAGTCTGAATGAAGATTTTTTTTGAAACTGTTACTCTTCAAAATCTTTGTAGAATACATGAGCAGTTGTCAAGATGTAGCAGTTATTATTAGACCTGAGGTCACTAAATATGGCGCTATTTCGTACCTATCAGGAGTCATCTGCTACTAATGACAGTCAGAGAATGCATAACACAATGAAAAACTACGTACTAGTGAAATGTATGCATATACTTTACTAACAATAAATTAATGCCATTAATGTAATTAGGCATTTAAATTATGCATGATAAATGAAAATCAATATACGTAAAAATTAATCAAAATACGCTGCAAGTTAAAAATTAAAATTTGTTAATCGAGTTTTAACTCAGTGCACTATTTTTGATGATGTAATTAATGATACATATTACTCTTTGGTAGCCATTGTTTTAAAATTTTTAATTAATAATAAATGATTGTTATTATCTGAAATCAGGCAAAATTCAGCCTTGAACTGGCTTTAATGCTATGAAAAATTCTTTCGATTTCGAAGTTTTCAAATAAGATATTCCCTGTTTTGATGAACAAAGACTTCTCATCGCAGATCTTCGCTGAGTATTTTATTTAACGTCCTTGAAATTGATTGTTTCCTATAAAGCCAAAACTGATATTTCCTTAATTACTATCAATCCAAAATTTATATTTACTTAATTAAAAATTTTTACCGGTCAATTAAAAATTTTTACTGGCTTATTACTTCCATATAATCATTTATTAATAAAGTTATTTCTGAGTTTTGTTCTAAGGTGCTGCTTCAAAAATTTTAATATGCATTTCGGAATTTTATTAATGCTCTAGATTTATTAAATCTAAAGCATTTAAAGCGAGCGAAAAGTGAAGTTAACTCATTTGTATGCATATATTATGCTTTTAAGCGTGTCAGCTGTTCTCTAAAAACAACCAGTTTGATATTAAACATTACTGTTTACTTCATTTTGAAGTGCTGAAGCCAGTGCGAGCTACTTTCCAGTTAAATCAAGATCGAGGTTATTAAGTCATATTATATAAAGGTCTGTCACTAGAATGTTTTAAACTCTGAAAAAAATTTTTCATTTGCTTCAATTATAAAGGAAATTGGGGAATTACTGAATTTAGCAGCATTGAAGCACATTACAGGAACGCTTAAAAAAATTTTTAAGACAAAAAAAAAAAAAAAAAACTTAAAGCTTTCAGATTTTATATTACGCTCAAAGGGGCGTTTTTTTAACGTTTTTTGTGTTATCTTTATTCAGTAAATATCACGTTTTTTGAACTTAACATAAAATTCAATTCAACAGCAATATCACAAAATATTTAAAAGAGCTACCTTTAAAATTTCCGATCCAGTCTCGCGCGCAGGAGATAATTCCCCCCCCCGCTCTATTGCTCTCTTTGAAATCGTTGAGTTTCTTAATCAAAAACTCATAAATGCTTTACAAAATATGAAATGGATAATAAAACAAATTCCAAATTTGGGCTTTCAGATGCCCATATTCGGGTGGAGATGTACATTATTTAAAATTTGATGCCTCTGGATACCGTTGTTTTATCACAATGCGAGAAACATACATACATTTATGCAGATTCATCATTATTTAATTTCTTTAAATATAATACAGGGCTCTACTATTTGGAAGCAACTATGTAAAAAGTCATTCGCGTTTATAGTGAATCAACGCAAAACGCCAAAACGAAATTAATAGCCCTTCTGGGCCACTTTGGGATAAAAAAAGAAGACATTAAAATGAGTGATCACTATCATGAAACTGGATAATATACACGCCTCATTTTATACACCAGTTGTTTTAATGGAACAGTTGCTATGCTGAGCTTTTGCTATAAGAAGCGTCGATGGCATTTATGTTATTTTCATCAAAAGGATAATTTAAATAGTGCTTTCAACATTATTTTCATTAAAAAAACATTCCATTTTTTTAATGAAAATAATGCGAAAGTACTATTTAAATTAATCTTCTAAAATTAATTAATTATTAAAATAACGCAAGCAATTACATACACATATTCTGTAAACCGCATACTAGGTTTACTCTGAAATGTTTTAAATATAGCTAAATCACATAAGTTAAACTAACCAAACGAGTGCAAAGTAGTCCTCCTCTAACATCAGTGTATTCCTATAGTCGAATTTTCCAGAGATTTAATGTGTCAAGCCATTTATTTGTTGAAACTATGAAAAATATGCTTTTATACCTCCATCAATCTTATCTTCCGAAGGAAAACGACGGGCAAGTAAATTTTGTTTTCCATTAAAAACAGCCAAAAGTCGCGTATAGCAAGATCAGAAGAATAGGGTGGATGTTCTATCACTTATGTACGCATTTTCCTTCAAGAAATTCGAGTGTCGATTTTGATGAATGAGAAGATGCATTATCATGGTCAAGCATGAGTGCCCTAATTTTCACTTCTTCAGACAGTTCGTGATAAAACAGTTAACTGTAACTGAAGAAAAAGGCATACATTACTTTTTTTTCATTGCTTCGCTAGTATTTTCACCATTATTGATGGGGGACATCTTCAGAAATCCATATTTTACTTTCTTGACGTATTAAAACGCCGAAAAAAGGTGTGTTTACTTCATCACTTACGATTTTAGAAACAATGCGGTGTCTATCATCATTAAGTAATTTTAAGGCTTCTTTACCAATTCTGACACACTCCACGTCCTATTAATTGTCCTATGGAACGACAAATTCCCTTTTCATAAGCAGTTCTTCAAGAATAATTTTATGTGTAGCTGTGGATCCACTGCTAAATTTCTTCTGTATCATTTCGTAGGCGCAGCGATTATCATTGATTAACACTTTTTTTCCCCTCTGTGTATGGCCGACGCATTGTTTTGAGACTGTAGTTGACAAAAGACTGCCAGTACTTCATCAGGAACAGAATTTGGACCACATATGAAATTCTTTAAGCCATATGAATACAATGGCACGAGATGAAACTTGATTTCCATGTGCTAGTTGTAAACATCGATATTCTTCTTATTAATCATATTCTTCTTAATTTAGGATTAGGATATTCTTCTTAACTTAGTTTCACTTTAAAATCCCAGAAAATCATAGCGGGATAATGCTCCCGCGTTAGTGCCACTTTCTTTTCTTTCAAAATTTTTCTATGATAGATAAATTTCGATTCTTATCGATAATTTTCCTCTGCGGACATAAAAGAGTTCAATGCTTAAATGATACGAAAATGTGCTATGCAACCTGCAAAATATATTACTATGACATTTTCAAAATTGTAAACAATAATTATTTATAGTTCAATCAAATTCAGCCAAAACGGGGGAGGGAATCAACAATATAAATTCAGTTACAGATTACTAAAACTAGTTTCAGCGACGCGATCAAGTTTTTATGAAAAATCAATTAAAGAAATCATAATTACAGAACCTTGAAAAGCAAATTTATATTCTACAGGAGGAAAGGAAAGTTCGAAGTTACGTATTAAAGGCCACAGAAAAAATAGAAAAGGTAGTTTACAAGGGGGAAAATAATATGCGTACCATAGTCAAAACTAGATCTGAAGTAAAAACAACATTTACGATTATATCTGCGGTAATCAAGAAACGCTTAGGAGAGGGGGGTTATATAATCACCCCTTCCACATGGAGTGCATTTTTTGTTTCTGAAAGGGTTAGTAAACAATTTTTCCTCATTCTTTTAACTGTTAGGAGGAAATAGTAAACCTCAAAATTGGAAGCGTAATTGTTGATGATAAAACTGATGATTGGCGGTACATTAATCCATTTGTTTGGTTTGCATACTCTTTAACTTTTTTTTATCAGGTGTATGTATACAGTTTATCACTTTATAATAGAGCTTTGAGAACGAATTTTTTTCTTCTCTTTCAATTTCCAGGATGTTGACACTTGCTAATTTACACGGATTTTTGACATGACCTCAGCTCTGAAGGGGACAGGGAGGGAAAAAAAAGGGAGAAACAAAGAGAAGCAGAAAATCATACATAAGTGCTCTGTACGAATTTTATGTTTATTGTATGTATGTGTGTATACTGTATTTTTATTTACCACATATATTTTTATGCGTGCATGCATGTATGTGTAAATAAGGAACTAAGTTTTAGCACACAGAAAAATAAAGGTTTGTTCTCACTCTCTCCTTTACTCCCAATAACATTTTTATGTTACAATGAAATTGAAAGCAAGGGTTAATTCGGATATAGCATCTCTTAATATTGATTTGGAAAAGAGATAAAAATCTGGTTTAAGTCACTTTCGTTTATAAGATTATGGCAAAGCATGCTACAGCTATCTGCTTAAGGGGAGGGATGTCTCCGGGAAGGACTTTCTAAACTTTTTATGGGAAATTGGCTTGGGTCTGTGACAAACTGTAACAGCAAAAGAATCATTAAGAAAACAACCACCTGGTTATTATTAGAGACTTCCTGTTTCGGTCTAACTTACAGAAACTCATTTTTAGAGCCAGGGTGTAAGCGATTCGGCCAGGAAGAATGTCCTGAAGGCTAATGGGTCTTTATCCCCTAATGCTTTTATGATGCCGACTTGTTCACGGCTGTTCGCTGCTCTTTTGTGAGAAGAGACGAAGCAGTGGAGTTGGATGAACATGTAGTCAGAAAGACTGTGGGAAACTCGTTCCTTCCCTATTCCCTTATGTAAGATATAGCCATGTAACAATTTACGCTATTTATCCATTATTTAATCACGAATGAATTTGTTGTTGAGTTTTAAATAAATTTAAAAAGACAATCCTGTCTTGCTATTTTTCCATAAAAGCTCGGAAACGTTACAGGTCTAAGGGTTCGGTTTACACACGGGAATAACCACGAAAATGCCCCTGCAATCAGTCCGTTAGCCTGGAATTAAACCCAGATCGAACTACAAGCGTTCAGCGACTTTACTTTTAGATGATTTTGGTCTTCTGTGGAAATGTTTGTCTTCGAGAAGTGAAGTTCAATACCGTTATCTGTTTTAAGCTCAGACAGATAAATGCCATTTTCAAATGTAGTGACTGTACTCTTGGTCTATTTGAAACTTTCATTCCCTTTTATCTCTTCACCCACCCGGAGCAGTATCACAGCAAAATTTTAGATATTTTATGTTATGGAGCTTAGGGCATTTTTTAACGATTACTAGATGTTTCGGAGTGGGAAACAGGGAAATCAACTCTGTTCTTGCTTGAATTCAAACCACAAACCTTCCAGTTGCTAACTGGGCGTACTAACTACTCATATTATTAAAGCCTGCATGTAGGAATGCGATAAACCATATATTTCGCCCCAGTTGAACGACTGAGAAGACATAAGACTTTGTTGATCCAATCCAGGTGGTGACGAGGTATCGTTCGTTGCACTTTTATTTTGGCCGCCAAAAGAAAGACTTATATCAAATATATTCCATCTAGTCAGATCACCACAGATCTTCCAATCGCTAGCCGGACGTGCCAATCACTTACAGTACGACAATATGCACGGAGAAAGCGATCCTGACAATTTCATAAAGCATTAAAAAAGAGGGAAAAGTGGCGATGTAAATACATAAAAATATTCAGTTTTTTAGTCTGGCGATAAGCAATATGCGGCATTAAATAAATAAATAAACATATTGAATTTAAAAATTTCAACTGCTAATAAAGCATTTAATCTAGGTACTGAAAGATAAATTTCCCACCTACAAAATCTCTGTCTATTTTTCTTTCGTTGATTGCTTTTATCTTACGCATTTTAAATTCCATGTCTTTCTTTAAGTTTTAATTTCATTTATTTTCCTTTCTTTCTTTCGTAAGGACGGGGGCTTCAACTAGGATTCTATCTCAAAAATTTTCCTAAAAACTCTACCGTTGAGTTCTAGCAGCCGGCAGTGATCTTCAGGTATTTTTACTTAGTATTTTTAATTCCTTCTGTTTAATACTTGTTCTGTAAGTGTTGTTTCAACAACTTACCCATAATGGATTAGATAGAACTGTAAGATTGTAATAAAATACTCTACGGCTATCTACTTCAGAAAAGAGTGCCTTCATGGAAGACTTCTAAAGGGAAATGGTTTAAATACATTCACATTATGCATGGGAAAAACTATAAAAAAGCCTCCGCAGTCAGTCGGTTCACCAGGATTTGAACTTGAATCGATTTACAGTATTCAACAGTCTCATCCATTGGTCTCTGGTGAACTAGCCATTCTAGACTTCAGAAACTAGAACATTCTAGACTAGAGCAGACATTCTAGAGCAGAGATAGTCGTCTCGGAGGCACATCTTGTTCTTTCAAACGGACAATAAAACATATCAGTGCCAGTTATACAACTATCAAATCATCACATACACATAGAGTTTAGTGATATTTCCCGGAACAATTCGTATAATTTTGCTGTATAGTCGTTCTGGTCATATTAGCCTTATATGCAACCGTCATGCGACAGAATAAGATATATCTTTCCCACTCTCTCTTTACCTATTTTATATGCAATACAATGGCAAGCTCTATTAATAATTCTAAAATTACTTTAAAATTTTAATATAATTATCTATTCATCTGATATCTCCAAATTCAATTTCCCTTTGATATCTCTCTCTTTGATATATT